>JARQOC010000001.1:581524821-581573937 GCA_033576535.1 Allobates femoralis
CCATCCAATTGTGTTCAAATTGTCACGGATCCGATTGTATCCAATTTTTTGATGTACCCTGAATCGGAGACTGCTCCGATTTTGGGTGTAGTGGACCAATTCGGACAGAATCTGATCTAGTGCGGTCTGCAGCAAATAACATGGGGGGTTTAAGGAGCACGGATCCGGGAAAAAACAGGATTGTTTCCTGGATCCGATTTTAGTGTACTGAGCATGCACCATTCACTACAAACTGCTCTGTTCCCATGCAATTTCACTTTAGCAGTGTATCTGCATACACTATCTACATACACTGATAAAGTGAAATTAAAGTAAGCAATGGATAAAAATTAAAAAAAAAATGCTCACCTCTCCACCGAGTGTCCCGCAACGCGAAGCTGTCATGGTATAGTGAGAATGCTGATGAGGGAATGGCAGTTATGGGCAGGGTGACCAGGGAAGACTAGTCTGACCTTAGTCTAGGAACCCTGAATGGCCCTGAGCATGCTCAGTACACTAAAATCGGAAAACGATCCGATGTTTTCTCGGACCTGTGCTCCACAGGCCCCCATGTTAATTGCCGTCGACTAGGTCGGATCCGATTCTCTCCGATTTGGTCCACTGTGCCCAAAATCGGAGCAGTCTCCGATTTTGGGTACAGCAAAAAATTGGGCAGAATCGGGTTCTACACAAATTGGACAGCCATAGAGCACCAATCCGTGCTCAAGGGGATACATGGGGGTCAAATCGGATCCGTGGCTGTCCGTTTTACAACGGACAGCCACGGATTCCCAAAAAACTCTATGTGAAAGCAGCCTTAGGAACAGTTAGGACAAAAGAAATGAGGTCACATCAGTAGTGGAAAGCCTCTTTAAAGGGTTATTCCCATCTCAGACATTTATAGTATACGCAAAGGATATGCCATAAATGTATGATGATTGAGGTTCCTGGTCCTGAGACCTGCACCTATCTCAAGAATGGAGTCTCCACTCAAACCACCATGGATGGAGAGGTGGATTTGCACCTACAACTAGCAAGAGCACAAGCATCTGGATCATGAATGATATATAGAGTTCAAACAAATAATGGGAGAGATTCATTACTTTCCTAACTTTAAACAGTATAAAACTATATTAAGTCAAAAAAAGCTGCACCTGATATCACAGTGGTTCATGCTGTATGATAGATTTGGTGCACCACGCCAGATATCATGTTACAAGCTTCACCTTACCCCACCTCATGGTTGATTTTATACAAATTTTTTACGCCAAAAAAATGGGTAATTTAGGATTCTAAAGTAAAATTAAAGGGGTTTTTCCAACCCAGACAGAATATGCCATACATGTCTGGCCATTGCAAGCTCTACCTAAGGGACCTGCACCTATGCTGAGTTCTGGGGGAGCACCAGGTGGAAAATGACTGAAGACATGGCCATGACTGTGCGTGGCTCTACATCCACTTCTACAGATACTTCTCTACATTCATGCTGGTTCCGGATATGTGATCTGCATCTATCTAACAATAAGGGGTTAAACCACAAACAACAGTTACATCCATTAGGTAAGTGATACATATATGATTGGTGGGGGGCTTGGAAGTTCTACCACCACCAATCAGGAATGGTCAACCCATGTCTCCTGTGTAATAGAGCACCAGAACGTATTTGTGATCAACTTCTCCATTTACTGTTTTTGGGAGCAGAGGCCACTAAGTAATATAAGTACATGGAGAGGTGACCGCACATGTACATTGAACGGGTCTGTTACTATGATGCTTGATCCAAGGTTAATCTGATTGGTTATTCCCAGGTCAGATTAGTACAATGGTAAACTCTAACAATCAATTTAAAGTGTTATATCACAATCATTCTTTAGGAGAGTGTCCTGCTTGCTCAGGTGGGGGGAGAGTTTGACAGTTCGGGGTCATGAGCATGGTGATCCAAACAGTGTGATCTATGATGCTCCAGGTGAGACAGCTTTGCCTCTGCAGCATTAGAGGAGCGCAGAGGGACAGAGACTGACTGCAACCAGTGATCTGAAAAGCTTCAAGGCAGCACTTGTAGGTTATAAAGCAACGGTCCCCAACCTGTGGCTCATGGGCCCAAGATGTGTGGCTCACGGCTGTCTGCCAGTTTGGTGCATAAGCATCAGGTCTAGCAAACAGCTATGAAGAGCAGGTCTACAGATAGTGACTTGTGTGAGTAGTTCCATGTAGATGAGAAGATCTGAATGGTGGTAAAGTAGAAACCTGTCATGGGTGGCTATAACAGACGAAGGGTGATGGAAGCAGGATGGCAGTCATGGGCTATATGCAATCAAGTGAACTATTCTGATTTTTAGACTGGGGGTCTCTAGCTGACCCTTTTCCCAGAAGTACCTCTAAAGATGAGGATGGCTGGGCCGCCTCTCCTGCCCTGTTCTTGACTAGCCCTAGGCTATAACCCCCTACACTCAAAGACCAGCATAGTCACAGCAACTTCAAGGAAGAGACAGCTTTTGAAAATGAAGACAGCATAACACAGCTCTCAACAACACCAGCTGAAGGGTAATGGGATTATTTAAAGGCTGGGGAGTGGACAACCACATCACCTGACACACACAGCAGCAGCTCACCTGGAGAGACACAGAAGTTAACCCTTAATATTCTAAAGTAAATTAACTCCATTTACCTACTGCAGAGCAATTCACAGAGACAGCAGAGCAGCCTACACGTGACAGAACCCCTGTCAACAGGGGCGCAATAGTGCCCTATCACTGAGTAAAGAGTAGGGTCTTATACGTGTAATCAGGTTTGCACTAACCTGGTCCAGTTGTGATTCCCACAACTGGAATAAAGGCGTAGGTTTTAGCATTGTAGGCTGCTGCTGGACTTCCACCTCCACACGATAGTGGGTACTTAAAAGTTCTGGGATCAAACAGGTGTGCTACAGTCCGCGCTGCCCGGTCATCCAAGGAATCACAAGGGAAACGATGTTCCAAGCAAAGATTTCTTTATTCTTCAAACCGACGCGTTTCGGCGCCCAATCCTGGCACCGTCCTAGAATACCCTGAGGACGGTGCCAGGATTGGGCGCCGAAACGCGTCGGTTTGAAGAATAAAGAAATCTTTGCTTGGAACATCGTTTCCCTTGTGATTCCTTGGATGACCGGGCAGCGCGGACTGTAGCACACCTGTTTGATCCCAGAACTTTTATTATACCAGAAATGGGGGCTCTGGATGAATTGTGTGAGGGGCAGGAGCTGGATGTGGCTTGTGACCTTCTCTCAGAGCTGAATGTGTCTCTCAAGATCAGAAAGATTGGGGACCTCTGCTCTAAAGCAAAGAGCTTGTAAGCGCAGTGTACCTTGCCAAGGAAACCATCCACCTTCTAATAGTCTGCAGAGTTGGCAGGTAAAATAGCAGGAGACTACGGAATTAAAAACCCCTTCATTCTTGAGTGAGAACCGATTTAGATTGTTGCAATTTTTCCAATTTACAAGATGAGAATAATAATAATAATAATAGTATTAATAATAAGTATAATAATGACAATAAATAACAATAATAATATTAATGATAAGAACAATAATGACAATAAATAATTATAATAATAATAAGAAGAACAATAATAACAATAAATAATAATAATAATAATAATAATAATAATACCAATAATAATAATACCCTTCCTTCACAGACACAGCCTCGCACACAAAGTAAAAAGCACATTCTCACCTCCCAGACCGTCACCGCTCCACATTGTCTCTTCACACAGTCACGTGACTGGCTGCAGCGGGCATGTGACATAATCAGGGGCCACTGATTGGCCGCAGACTTTCAGTGTTACATCCATTCTGAAGGCTTCAGTGAGAATGGAGACAAATACCCCATATATCACTAGATCTGTTGTATCAGCGCCTGATTACCATTTGAAATATTATACCGGATATCATTTTGCATGAAATTCTCACAAGATTTTTATAGTGAAAAAATAATTATTTACAATATATTTACCATAATCACAGATAAAGATTTGTTCCAGTATTTTGTGTTAATATTATTATTATTATTATTATTATGGTACGATAATTTCACATATTTTTGAAGTTAATGTATCAATCATTGAATTCCACCAAATTCCATTAGCTCAGACAGTTTTCATTGTACCTGCTGTATAAACTAGTGAAAATGTCTTAAGACTGGACCTGTAATACCGGCTGCACCAAAAATAATAATAAAATAAATAATAATATTAAAATAATAATAAAATAGTAATAAAATAAATAAATATTAAAATAATAATACAAATAAATATTAAAATAATAATACAATAAATAATACAAATAAATAATTATTGTATTTAAATAGCAGTAAAATTAATCACATAGGTGAGTTATTAAGTGATGAGCAATATTCCCATAATTTGTTGCTAATAGCACCACAAAGCGGAATTGTCGCCCACCCCACAATGTGTCTCCTGGCAGCATTAGCCCCTTATTACTGACAATGAGACGCTTTAATGGCACTGATATGTCTCCTCTCTCCCACTGCAGAATCTTGGAGTGTAGGACACCACGTGTAACATAGAAAAATGACATTCTGTAGGATCAATGGTGACCGGCAGAATTAATGTCATTTTACCATTTCCCCAGTCACCGGCTTTTGCTCTGCAAACTTCAAGTAATAAAGTGAAGTACCTGGGAATGAGCTTCAGACAGAAGTCAGTGGTCAAGCTCCAGTGTCTTGTGGACTTTCTCAGTATCCTAAGAATCCGGAGCTGAAGAAAGTGTCCAGTGAAAGCAGCAGCCCAGCAAGGAGAAGGCAGGGGATATAGAAGGAGCTTAGTGATTCACATTTTAATGGAAAGCCCTGCCCCTGAGACTCACTAGCGAGGGGGGACGTTGATGGGGGGACGTCAGCAGAAAAGGAAAAACTTTGTCAAAGTGGAATATTAACGGCCAAATTCAAGTTTTATCTTCATGGAATGAAAGTGTCACTGGAAACATTTTCCTTATTGAAGCTTTCTATATGGGACCAACAACAAGTCGAAGAGGCGGAAAGTACAACAGTAAAACATTCTCAACTTTCCCAGTGTAACAGGAGAAAGTGTTTGAAAGTTTGTCCTGGGAAAGAATAACTTTTCGTTGTCTACGTCGCCATCTGCTGGTGGAGTTATGTTTTTGCGTATTATATAGGTCATCAGACAAGGCGGCATCCTGTCACCATTTCTCTTCAGGAAGGCTGGACTTGCCGAAAAAGAAGAAGGAATCAAAATTGCTGGAAGAGTTATCAATAATCTTAAATACACAGACGATACAACACTGATAGCAATAAGCGTACACTACCGTTCAAAAGTTTGGGGTCACTTAGAAATTTCCTTATTTTTGAAAGTAAAACACATTTTTTTCCAATGAAGCTAACATTAAATGAATCAGAAATACACTCTATACATTGTTAATGTGATAAATGACTATTCTAGCTGCAAACGTCTGGTTTTTAATGCAATATCTACATAGATATATAGAGGCCCATATCCAACAGCCACCACTCCAGTGTTTTAATGGTACATTGTGTTTGCTAACTGTGTGAGAAGGCAAATGGATGGTTAGAAAACTCTAGAAAACCCTTGCACAAGTAGGTTAGCACAGCTGAAAATGGTTTGGCTGATTAGAGAAGCTATAAAATTGATCTTCCTTTGAGCTAGTTGACAATCTGGAGCATTACATTTGTTTGTTCTATGAAACTCTCAAAATGGCCAGAAAAAGAGAACTTTCATGTGAAACTTGACAGTCTATTCTTGTTCTTAGAAATGAAGGTTATTGCCTGCGAGACATTGTCAAGAAAATAAAGATTTCCTAGAATGGTGTATCCTACTCCCTTCAGAGGAAAGCACAAACAGGCTCTAACTAGAGTAGAAAGAGAAGTGGGAGGCCCCGCTGCACAACTGAGCTACAAGACAAATACATTAGAGTCTCTAGTTTGAGAAATCGACGCCTCACAGCTCCTCAACTGGCAGCTTCTATAATAGTACCCGCAAAACACCAGAGTCAACGTCTACAGTGAAGGGGCGACTCCAGGATGCTGGCCTTCAGGGCAGAGTGGCAAAGAAAAAGCCATATCTAAGACTAGCTAGTAAAAGGAAAAGATTAATGTGGGCAAAAGACATTGGACAGAGGAAGATTGGAAAAAAGTTTTATGGACAGATAAATCAAAGTTTGAAGTGTTTGGATCACACAGAAGAACATTTGTGAGATGCAGAACAACTGAAGAGAAAATTATTATTTCAAATAAAATCAATATTTCTAACCTTGTCAATGTCTGGACTATATTTTCTATTCATTTTGCAACTCGTTTGATAAATAAAAGTATGAGTTTTCATGGCAAACACAAAATGGGGTGACCCCAAACATTTGAACAGTAGTGTAGTTGGAATGAAGGACTTAAAGGGAATCAACCAGCAGGATTTAGGGCTATAAAGTGAAGCCAGGTCCTTACAGACACTGGGATAATGAGTACAATCATACCTTTACGTCAATAATTACATGTATGATTGCAGAGAAAAGGTTTATATAAGTTATGGCACAGAGGGGAGGAGATGAGCCAAGTTTGCAGCACTGCGTCACAATGTGGGGTTGGATTTTTTTATTATTCCCCTGTTGGCTCCAAGCCAAACCATCCCCTCTTCCTCTCACCCTCCCTGTCACTATTTACTATTTACGAGGCACAGGCTGCCTGACATCGCGCATGCTCATACCGTCTATGTCAGGTGTTCTGTGTGCTGAGCTCATCACTCCCTCGCCTGCTTATCACTGCTCCTCCTGCACTCCTGTGATGACACACACAGTCACAAGCAGGAGAAGACCTCGCCCCCTCCAGTCTGCACATCCGTAGTCTGTCTCCTCTCACAGAATGCGAGAAGATCCAGGAGAAGACATTGGGATAAACTCCCGCTACTGTCATCTGTGATCTATTGGTTCCCTTTAATACAGAGAGTCAAGATGTAAAGCTCAAACAGAGGACTGCTACTCAATACAAAGAAGACAAAGATATTGACTACTACCAGGCTGGGGAGCGCCTATAATTAGGCTACCTGAGCTGGTTGCCTCAGGCGGCACCCCTAGAGGGCGGCACAGGGCCCTCCCCAGATACAGCTCCCGCTCCTACAGTCCTGGCCGCATTCTTCACCTGCAGAGCGGCACACTATCTCCATGGCTGTTTTGTGCTAACAGGACCTGTGATAATGTCACATTAAGGGGACGAGTCAGGGGTCACATGATCAACCCCTCGGTGTAAGCAGGACTCCACAGTGCTGGTTGTCTTGGTGCTGGATGAGGTAAAGTTAATGTGTGGGGTCAGGAGGGATTTACAGTGTGGATGTAGCAGCAGAGTTGAGAGTGTACTAGTTGTACGGAGCCGAGCCGCATGTGTTTGAGGTGTACGGAGCGGAGCCGCGTGTATACAAGGTGGACGGAGTGGAGCTGCATATGTACGGGGCTTACGGAGCACATCAGCATATGTACGGGGAGTATGGAGCAGAGCCATGTCTGTACAGAGCGAAGGGAGTAGAGCCGCATGTGTACGGAGCGGAGCCGTGTCTGTACGGGGCATATGGAGCATAGCCGTGTGTGTACAGAGCAGAGATGTGCCTGTACAGCACGTACGGAGCAGAGCCGCGTGTGTGCAGAGCAGAGTTGCATGTGTATGGGGCGTACAGAGCAGAGCCGTGTGTGTATGGGATGTATGGAGCAGAGCCGCATGTGTACAGGGTGGAGCCGTGTGTGTACGGGGCGTACGGAGCGGAGCTGTGTGTGTATGGGGTGTATGAAGCAGAGTCACATGTGTACGGGGCATACAGAGCAGAGCCATCTGTGTGTATGGGGCGTACAGAACAGAGCCGTGTGTGTACAGGGCATATGGAGCAGAGCCGCATGTGTACAGAGTGGAGCCACGGGTGTATGGGGCATACGGAGTGGAGCTGTGTGTATGGAGGGGAACTACGTGCGTACGAGGTGTGCGTACCAGTGGTAGCCCCAGGGATGCCGCTCCTAAGGTCCTGATCGAGCATTTTTCTCCAGACTCCCAGCAGCCGCTTTCTGCCCTGTGCAACTCAGCACGGCAGGGCACAATGATGTCATTACTGAGCACCACTGTGCTGAGACGTGCAGAGTGGCAGAGCAGATGCTCAGGAGACTGGAGCAGCAAGAAGAGAGGTGAGTATTTAAAAAAAAAAAAAAAAAAAGTAATCAGTGAGTAAACTGATGGGAAATTATGTAATGTGCAATATAACATAGGAGGACTATGGGGGTGCAATATACTATATGGAGGACTATTGTAGCCAATTATACTATATGGAGGACTATGGGGGTGAATTATACTAGAAGGAAGGCTATAGGGGTGCATTATACTATATGGAGGAGTATGGGGGTGCAATATAATATATGGAAGACTATTGGGTACAACTATACTATAAGGAAGGCTATAGGAGATGCATTATACTATATGGAAGACAATGGGGGTACATTATACTATATGTAGGACTTGGGGGGTGCATTATACTATATGGAGGATTATGAGGGCGCAATATACTATATGGAGGACTATGAGGGTGCACTATACTATATGGAGGACTATAGGAGTGCACTCTACTATATAGAGGACTATGGGGGCCAATTATACTATATGGAGGACTATGGCAGAGCATTATAAAATATGGAGGGTTATGGGGTGCATTATATTATATGGAGAACTATGGATGATATATTATAATATATGGAGCCATTTTACTATATGGAAGCCATTATAATATATGGAGGGCTCTGTGGGGGGCATGGTAATACTTGGAGGGGTGTGAGAGAGCTTTTATACTTTATGCAGGACTACTTAAGGGCTGTGTTGGGGCCATTACACAGTGTGAAGGGGTTTAGGGGCCATTATAGTGTATGTAGGTCCATTATGTTGTATGGAGGGCTATGTGGAGTTGGAGATCATACTGTGCCAGTGTAGTTGATGGGGGTACAGTAGGGTCATCATACTGTGCGTGTGGAGGTATTCACTGTGGGGGATCATACAGTGTTTGTGGGGAATTTATGTTGGCATCATTCTTTATGGGGGCAATAAAAGAGGAATCTAGGGGCTTTAATAGGAGGAGAATTACTTTGTAAGGTTCACAGAGTTGTGAGATATGTTATTATGTGGCCCAGCCAAATATTTTTTTTGGGTGGAGTCCAATTAGAATTTCTGCTAAGGGTCCCCATGATTTCTTGTACGCCCTTGGTGCAGGATGCATTGTCCCTCTGCTGCAGGACTGATTAGCCATAACTTCCATAACTTACACACCAGTTCCAGTGCCGCCCCTTGGTACATACAGGCATCCAGCCATATGCCCTAGTGGCGGGGAGGATGGTTTGGGAGAAGGAGGCGTGGTCTGTTGGAGGAGAAGCTCCATTTTACCAGTTTAGTGTAGTGGTGGCTTGTTGATGCTCAGACTGTAGGTCGTGTGGGGGGTCGACGGTGAGTGCATGATGACATGTCTGACTAGTTAGTGCCAGGTGGCCGCCACAATGGAGCTGCCCAGTTTTGTAGGTGTGTGCCAGAGATAATAGGTTGTCAATCAGTGCTGCCTCCTGTGCTATAAGGATGCAAGACTGTGTCTGCCTATAGGGCCACAGCTCTGCCAGCCATCATTGTTTGTCTGACTGTTTGTACCAAGCCTGCCATTGCCATTAATGATCCTTATTCTGGATTCTTCTGTGTGGTTCTTGTATATGCATGTGATGGCGCTGACATCCTTGTATTTGGACAACTTTTTTCTATTTCTTTAAATTAAAATGTCCACTATTGTCCTCATTTTTACAGGATAGATATAAATGTGTATGCACCAAATTTATTTCTAACATTTTTTTAAAAAAATTACTGCGGAGGAAGGGGGACGCCGTCTTTCGGTTCACCTCAGGTGGCAGAGAGGCTAGGTTCACCCCTGCTGCCAGGTATGAGAGGGACACATTTGAGATGGACGGCAATGAACTGGAAGTGGTAAAGGACTTCAACCTACTCAGATCAATGATCACTCAAGATGCAGCGACAACACCAGAAGTCAATAGGAGAATAGCTATGGGCAAATCAACAATGAAGTCACTAGACAAGGTCTTCACATCAAGGAACATTTCACTGGTGATGAAGTCTCAGCTCGTACATAGTCTGCTCTTTTCTTAAAGGTACCGTTACACGGTACGATATTGTGAATGATATCGCTAAAATGTCACGGGTTTGGAGTCGTTCAAACGACATCGTTAGTACATCATTGCATGTGACACCGAGATACGACTATGATAAATCGTTGGATCGCTGATCGCAGATTTGTGATCATGTTCTCAAATCGAACGATCGTCGTTCAGCCAACCTGCTGCATTGTTCTGTGTGACACCGCAATAACGATGTCGTTAATGACTTCCCCTATTTACAACAGTGAACAAGTATCTTTCACTGGGTTGTGCGAACAATAGCTGCTCACCACATAGTTGGTGCGTCGTTCACGATATCTACACGTGTGACATCTCACCAACGATCTCTAAACGATGTGCTAACGGCCACGCTCCCATGAAATCGTTGGTGAGATCGTTACAACATTGAAGCGTGTAACAGTACCTTTAGTAACATCGATATGAAACTTGGACCAAGACAGAAGAAGAATCAACACCTTCGAAATGTGGAGCTGGAAAAAGATGTTATCAATACCATGGATGGTAGAAGAGAAACAAAGCAAGCCAGACATGTCACTGGAAGCAAGGATCATCAAGCTACGACTTGACTACTTTGGACACATTATACGAAGAGAGAAATCACTGGAGAAGGACATTATGGTAGGAGGAACAGAAGGAACAAGGCGAAGAGGAAGACCAGCAACCCGATGGCTTGATATTGTCAAGACAACGGTGGAGAAGATCCTGATGGACCTACTACCGTGTTCCCCGAAAATAAGGCGCCCCTCAACATAAGGCACAGTGGTAGGGTGTAGCCACGGTGCTTAATATAAGGCACCCCCTGAAAAGAAGACGTGGCAGGCCAAAAAAAAAAAATCATACTCACCTGCCTCCGCCGCTTGCTGCTGCCATCATTGTTCCTCCGTTCTCCTCTGTTTCATGTCACCCGGTGTGTACGTAGCCGGGTGCTGCAGATGTATGATGGTAAACCATCAGCCAATCAGGCGGCTGCTAGCATCGGACTGGCCATGGCATTACCGTACATCTACTGTATGGAGGGCATCTGCGCCGCTCAGCGTTGATGTACGGTAATGCTGCGGCCAATCAGATACGAGCAGCCGCCTGATTGGCTGATGGCTTACCATCGTACATCTACGGCGCCAGGCTACGCACATACCGGGCACTGGGTGACATCAAGCGGTGGCGGCAGCGGTAAGCTCTGGCAGGCCCGGTGATGTGTCTGACTGTTTGTGTGTGCTGTGTGTGTGTGACTGACTGTGTGTGCCTGACTGTGTGTGTGTGTTTGTGGCTAGAAGGATAGTGGAGGATGATGGGGGGCTACAGAGGGATAGTGGAGGATGATGGGGGCTACAGAGGGCTAGTGGAGGATGATGGGGGGCTACAGAGGGATAGTGGAGGATGATGGGGAGCTACAGAGAGATAGTGGAGGATGATGGGGGGCTACAGACGGATAGAGGAGGATGATAGGGGGCTACAGAGGGATAGTGGAGGATGATAGGGGCTACAGAGGGATAGTGGAGGATGATGGGGGTTACAGAGGGATTGTAGAGGATGATAGGGGGCTACACAGGAATAGTGGAGGATGATGGGGGGCTACAGAGGGATTGTGGAGGATGATGGGGGGCTACAGAGGGATATTGGGGGATGAAGGGGGCTGCAGATGGATGATGGATTGATGGATGACACAGTTTGGTTATGCTGGTTTGTGATGACGACTGCTGTACAGTATATAATAAATGTAAATTTTTTTTGCTCATCAATAAATGTGAATTCTTATTCATGGAGATAAGACTTTCCCCGAAAATAAGACACGGTGCAACTTTCCAAGGAAAAATTAATATAAGATGGTGTCTTATTTTCAGGGAAAAAGGGTACTGCATGTTAATGAATTAGAATTCCATCAAAAAGTTATGTTTTCAGTCATTTGATACAAAAAGTGAAACACATATATTATATAGAGTCATTACAAACAGAGTGATTTATTTCAAGTGTATTTCTGTAAATGTTGATGATTATGGCGTACAGCCAATAAAAACCCCTAAGGTCATTGTCTCAGCATATTAAAGTAGGGAGGATGAAGGGTTAAAAACTGTGCTGTCGTATTCCATGAGACATCAAAGGGTGAATATAATAATGATTCATTAGCCAACATGTTTCAGGGCTCCCAGAAACGCCCTGAAACATGGCAATATGATATTGAATTTTGCTGCTATTCTAATTCATTGAGATGCACTAGTATCTAGGCTTGGAGAAGACTCTGGTGGACCTATCTAGGCTTGGAGAAGACTCAGGTGGACCTATCTAGGCTGCACAAGATGAATCTTCCTACAGAACATTCATCCTTCAAGTGGCCATAGCTCAAGATCAAGATGAAGGCCATTAATAACAACAATAATAATAATAATAATAATAATAATAATAATAATAATAAAGAATAGGTCAACAAAATGGAAGTGACACTAAATGGAATATGAGTTTTCCTTCAGGAAAATTTCGATTAATTTTGACTGGAGGCAAGGCTATGGAAAGAATAGAAAGCTCCATGATCTACAGGCAAAAAACCATCAACACATGCCGCCCCTCTCCACCAGCTTCCTTAGATGGGGGCTGTTACAAATATGGCCCTGCCTGATATTGGAGGAAACTTAAAATCACTTAACTTAATTGTAATTCCATTACGCATTTGTCCTGCCTAATAGCCAAACCAGGATGTGTGGCACCCTGCTCTAACAGGTAGCCTCAGGACAACCTAGTGCATGAAGGGATTTCCACAACAGGTAACCTACACACTCAACACCTTCCACCCCAGGCCTGTAGGGGGAGCTCCACTGGCTGTCTTTAAGCAAGATCCCCTATAAATACCGGTGTTGGGGGCGGAGATAGGCAGTTCAGTATAGAGCAGTACTGAGGAAGACTACCTGGTGACAGAGCCGCGCTAGGCCCGAACCAGAGGTTAGCCTAGCCAGAGTGAGGTACCCAAGAGTGTGGGTCAGAGGCAAGGCTAGCGAGAAAGGAGCAAATTGGGGGCAGAGGAGCTATACTGCTTCATCCCAAGGAAGCAACCCGGACATTGGAGTCTGAGTCTGCTAAGGAACACTTAGCCCAGCAGAACAACACCGGTACGACCAAGGAGACTTCAATTTCCCGGTCACCTGTAACAATAACCACTCAAAGAGCCAGGACCCGCAGGAATCCATCAGGAGTTAGCGGCAATCCAGAGAAGGTTCTTACTCAGGTTCACAATCACAGAGGAAAGAGAGAGAGAGACGCACAGGAGGCCAGACCAGGGGACCCTGCTCCATGTACGGGGAGTTACACAAGTTGCCCATCCATCATCCCCGGAGGTCTGCAGCAGTGCTGGTGTCATCACCAGACACTGTAGGTGGCGTCACGACTTCTTCAATAAAACCCATGTACATAAACCCCCTTTTCAAAGCGACCCCCAGGGCACGGTCCCGGGCAACAACCGCCTATGACATCCCCGGTAACCAATGCTCGGGATCCAAGTACCCCAGCCATTGGGCGGGTCAGCTTTCTTGGCATCACGAACAGGATGCCGTGCCCGGTATCACCAGGTACTGTGTGCCATGTATTGACTGTGTTTTGTGAACTGTTAAAATCAGGCCGCCATTACTGTGCCACAGAGTGGGAAGACAGGGGCGTAATGGCCGAAAGGGCGTGAAGACAAGCCCCGCATCGCGCTCTGCTGAGAACTTCCAAAGCGCGACGACCCGATCCGGAAACTCCCAAGTGCTCAGCTCTCCGCCTGCGGAGCCACTGCTTGCTTTTTTTTAAAGAGACTGGCTGCAGTTTGCTAGGGGGAAGAGAGAATGTCCGAGCAGGGGGATGTAACAGTTCCCAACCCGAATGTCGCTGGCAATACAGTACCAGCCGGTACCTCAGCCGGGACTTCACCCTTGGCTGTGGCACCAATCATGCCCATCTCTCTACCGTACGTCCCGGGAGACAAATGGTTACCTCAGTATGATGGCCGGCCAGACACTTTGGCTGGATTCAAAAGGAAAATATGCAGCATATTGGATATGTATGCAATGACTGGTAAACAACAAGCGTTGTTGGGGCAATTGACAGGTGCAGCAGAGTTGGAGATAGAAATCTGGTCAGGGAGATCAGGAATCAGTTACCATCATTTTTGACAAACTTAAAGCAGTTTTTGAGAATCGCACTGAGACTGGCTTGAGGATGAGATTCTATCATTGTGAGCAGAGGCCGCAAGACACTATAAGAGACTATGCCTTACATCTACAGGAGGCGCTGCGAGCCTTAAAACAAGTCAACCTGACCAGTGTAACAGATGACAACAGAATGCTGGTTGAACTGTTTCTCAGGGGTCGCCAGATAACAGCAGACAGGTACACTGGTGGGCCCTAGAACACCCTGATGCCGACTTTGCTACCTTAAAAGACTTGGCCATCAAAGGGCTGCAATCCCTAGCAACCCAAGATCCTGCAGCCTGTGCTCTGAGGTGCGCCAGCTGAGCAAAGACATTGCCACTGTCCTGAAAGCCCTACAGCTTAAGACGGAGGTACAGCCATCAGAGAAGATCCTGCTTTCTGACAGTCCGGAAGACGTTCCGTGGATTAGAGGAAAGAAGAACATGTCGCTCCGTGGGAGGACTAATGATCGCTACAGTTCTTCAGGAGAACCCATCTGCCGCTGTTGCAACAAGACAGGCCACTTTGCAAGAGCGTATCCTTTAAACCAGCAACCCCTGGGATCACGGGCCAATCCCCAGGAGTAGACTCATCAGGCCCACCAGATTGGTATGACAGGTACATCGGGGGATGACCATATCTGTATATCATGCTAGATGGCATACCTACACTTGCACTGCTGGAAACTGGTTTGCAGGTGACCACCATCCCCCATATCCTTTACAAGAGATTCTGGTCTGATGTTGAACTTGAACCACCAGATCCTAACCTCACTGTACATGCTTCAAATGGGTTACCACTTAACCTAGTAGGGGTTAGAAAGGTAGCAATAAAAGTGGGGAGGGTGGAGTTGCAAGACCAAGGACTCATAGTGGTTGAAACACATCCTAGTGTAAAGGATCCATACATTATTCTTGGTACAAATGTCATTGGTAATTGTTTGGGTGAAGTGTTGTTCTTGCTCCAACAGATTGCAGATACTGCCCCTCCCCGACAGCGGAGAGTGCTTCAGAAGGAGATCAGAGCCCTCCAGCACCAACAACAGGTAAAACTGACCGGTCTAGAAATTGGTAGTGTACGGGTAACAGACCCGATTCCCATTGTGGTACCACCACTGAGTGAAATATTAATCTGGTGTTGAGCAGCAATAGGCTACAGAGAGCAGGACTACCAGGCAGTAGTAGAACCGATGAGCTCAGAAAGTAGGCCTACAATACTGACAGCCAGAGGGATGGTTGATGTACGCAAGGGAAGGGTACCCATAAGCATCTTAAACTGTGGAGAAGATGAGGTCAAATTACCCAGATATTTCACCATTGCTAAACTGTACACCGTAGACAGCAATGCAATACATGCAGTGGAACCCTTGACCCCGCCTGACTCAGCGGAGGGTAACAGTTCCAAGGGGCACTTGAAGGATTGGTGTCTAGAGATTCATTTAGGAACTGAACACACTCCTTCACACCAAAAGTATGGTGTCTATTGGGTGGTACAGAAGTATGAGGAAGTATTCAGTAAGCATCCACTTGATTTTGGGAGGATAAAGGGGGTAGAGCACCATATACCCACAGGAGACCATCCACCCATCAAAGAGAGATATAGACCTATCCCACCAGCTCATTATCAGCGTGCCAAAGAAATGTTACAGGACATGAAGGACGCAGGGGTCATAAGAGATAGTTGCAGTCCCAGAGCAGCTCCATTAGTCCTAGTTAAAAAGAAAGATGGCAGCATGAGAATGTGTGTTGATTACAGACAGGTAAGTCACATAACACATACAGATGCTTACCCGTTTTTATAACAGGTAATAAAAGAACACTTTTATTAATAACAGGTATGCATATAAACCAAAACCGGTATAAACGGGTTTACCATTACGGACCCGGCGGGCGGTCAGCTGTCCTTAAGATAAGTCCAAGTGTAGCCGCCGGGCCGCGCTTCTAGCGGTTAAACGGGAACAGTAATTTTTAAAGTTCACATAAAGCTACTTATGGAGGGAACAATTACGCACTCGTATGGCAAACCAACCATCACAGCAGGCATGTCGCTCATAAGTGATAATGTCCCCTCTATACAAATCGCGGTCTGGATGTCCCTTCGGTAGATGCGGCTCTACATCGCGACGCCCCACAAACACCTCTTCATACACACCCTCCTCCCTGGCAAAACCCCACCCGGTAGATAGGTTGAACGAGGTCACTCTACCTTCCTTGCGAAGTTCATCAGGTAACGGGGGTTGACGACGAGCCTCGGCACGGGCTTCCATGTTAGCCCGCTCACGAGCTCGCCACTGCACCCTGCGGAGCTGACGTACATTGTCGTCTGTACGGCAAGAAGCGTGGGTGTAGTCACTGCGATGAAAGGGTTGCTGAGAAGCTTGGTTTTGGCGGGAAGTCTGGATGGGCACCCGGACAAGAGGCACCGGGGAAGGCACCACGGCTGCACCCGACCAGTGTACCCGAGCTGGTTGCTCGGCCAGAGGTTCCTCGGTATCTCCCCACTCGAAACCGGTGTGATGGAGGTCCTCAGGGATGCTCTGAGTCTCGTCGTCCTCTTCCTCCACTCCTTCAACGATCACATTGGGCTGCGCTGCTGGTAGAGAGGCTGGATCGGATTCGTCCGGACAGATGGGCGTTGGTGCTGCGGGGTCCTCACTGTAGTCATCTCGCAGGGCTTCCAGGCTGCCTGCCTCCTCGTCTGTGGCTTCAGCACTTTCAGTTGGTAGTGTAGTTTCTATCCCGGTGACCAGGTAGGCCTCTGTGGTTTCAGAGTGGGCCTCCGGTTCTTGGAAAAACAGGTAACAGTCTCTGGGTCGATTGTATCGAGACCGGTGGTAGGTTCCTCTGCGGGAACTAAACATGTTTCGGCTTTGAGGATGGAGCAAGTTGCAAGCTCCGGCTCTGGAACGGGATCGGTGGTGGGTTCCAGAGGAAGGACACAGTTCACGGGCTCTGGTGATGAGGCAGGACAGGTTGTAGGCTCGGGTGAAGTAGCGAAACTGGGGCTGCTTTCCGGCTCTGGAGTGGGACAACTGGTGATCCTTTGCTGGGTAGCACGATGGAGTCGATTAGCTAACCCTGCGCTCCAGCTGCGGATCGTCCACTCTGTGGTCTCCATGAGTCGCACCCTCAGATCTTGCAGAGCCGCTTGCCAAAAGTCGGGGTTGCCGTCTATGGTGAGGACGGGACCCGGACCCGGATGGCCTATGGCTGCTCTGGCCTCGGCTTCAACCTCCTGCATCAAGTCGTGGAGCTTCATGCTGGCCATTTTCTTTGTTAGGATAACCACACCCGTCCGACCAGGTAACCGTTCTTCTTGAAGAGCTGGTGGAAAAGCCTCTCACACTCCCACTTTCTGGGGTTTTTGTAGTCCATAGGTGGGAAAAAGTCTTTGGCCCGCCCCCATTGTTGTTTCGAGCAATCGGGGCGGACAATGATTTTGGCGCCTTTGCCTTGGCCCTCCCACGAAGAGGGCCGGTGGCTCACCCCTGGGCCTGCATGTGGTGGTTCACATGGCGGGGACCGCCATCTTGGTCGCCACCTTGGCCCAATGGTGAAAAGGCGGGAAAAGTTCTTTTTGGGACGAACAAAGTCCTTTGGATGACATAAGTCTTTTTAAAGCACACTATACCCGTTAAGGAACGGGCCTGCTCGTATCCTGTTCGTGACCGCCAAAATCTGACTCACCGTAGCCAGGGTCTTCACAGGGCAGGCGTTTTGTGTCTTCTCCTTGTCACGGAAACCGCACCTGCGGCTGTGGGGCCCGGTGGTCCAGATCAATATATTGGCTGAACAGTAAGGGGTTAATTGATTCTGTCGTGACACCACCTGTGAGAGTTCTGGTGAGTTCACCGGCGCTGCTTGGGCCTCCGGGGGATGGAATGCAGCAAGATGGAACGCTCCCCACAGGACGAGCGGAAGTCCCCGGAGCCAGGAGCTGCACAAGATGTTGTGAGGCAGCTCAGTTTCTCTCTGCACACGGAGATGGACAGTTCTTAATAAACACGGACACTGTTAGTCTCTGTAACGGGTACTTTACTGTAACAAGCAGGTGATACATGGCATACAGTTAACGGGTAACGGACCGGGTGGACTTAGCAATGACCGTATTGTCTCAGAGCTCCGCGGTGTTCCTCCATTCTAAGCTAGTTTGTGTTGCTGTTGTCGCCTTGGGGTGCCAGATCGGGTACAAGGAGGCTACTTCAATTTCCCTACCGGTGAATTCTGACCGGGTATGAGGGGAGCCTTGGGTCCTTTTGGTGGGTACTCCGCTGACAAGACAACTCTGTGTGCGGCGGTGGTGGGGTGCTCCTGGAGTGCGGTCCCTCCACTCCTGGTTTGCATAGTAGTGCTGAACAACTGCTAGCTTCGGAACCAGTGGGCGCAGGTGTAGTTTGACCCATGAGTGTTCGCCCAGGGTCCGGTTTCAGGGTGCCAGGCATTGGCGCCAACTGGAGGTGGTCCGGGGGCTGCACGGGACTGTGCAGAGCACCCGCTCCTACGTTCCTTTCTCGACCACGTTCTTTCTCGCTGACTCGACTTCTCCCACACACTACACCTACACTCCGCCCACCAGGACCTTAATGGCCCTCTATGCTGGTGATGCATGTAGGGTATGGAGCTCTGAGTTTTAACCATGTCATTGCTTAGTCAGAGAATATTACATCTGCTGTCTGGAATGTAATACACTCCTGTGACGCACTCGTTGCGGGGCGCCACAATCGCAGATTTTTTCGCCAAAAATCTGGGACCGCAATGGGGGCGCGATGTGCGCCTTCATACGCTGGCATTTTCTTGGGGTGGTGGGAGGAGGTTGTGGTTTACAAATCGGCTGGATTTCAATGATTTGTGTTCCGCTGGTATAGATATCTTGACGATATCTTGATCCTGTGGACAGGCCCAAGGGAAAAATGTGATCTTTTTGTCAATGAACTGAACAGTAATTCTTTGAATATTGTCTTGACCCCGCAGGCGCCATCCTCCTCAGCCAACTTTCTTCACCTCAGACTAAGGATATTGGGAACAAAAATCTTCATGAATCTGTATCGGAAAACGACCGCAACGAATAGTCTCCTTTATTACGGGAGCTTCTATCTGAGTCATTTGAAAAAAGGAATTCTGAAGGGCCAATTTATTCGTTTGAGGCGCAACTGCAGTAATATGGAAGATTTTCAGAAACAGGCGCTTGAGCTGACAGGACGATTCAAGGGCCGAGGCTACCCAAAAAAGGTAATTACCAGGGCCTTTCAACATTCTCTGAATCTGGAAAGAAATACTCTTCTGAAACCTAACCCTCTAAAAAATCTGAAAGATCAGGGGATAGGTGTGGTTACACAATATAATAATCAATGGGGAAACTTGAGGGGAATTTTGAGGAAGAACTCGGGGATCCTTTTGAGTGAACCATTAGTATCAAACTGTATCCCTGATCAACCACGTTTGGTAGCTCTTAGAGCAAGGAATCTAAAGGATAACTTAACCTCCAGCCACTTTTATGGCCCACTACAAAAATTGGGAGGGGGACTATTTTGGAAGGCTCTTACCCATGTGGGGGTTGCAATATCTGCCCTCTAATGATGTCTGACGATATTGTTTTTTCAGATATCTTCCCGACAGCCAAAAAGCTGAGAGGATACTTTAACTGTAAAACATGGAACCTGGTCTATGCACTGATTTGTGATTGTCCAAAGATCTACATTGGCCAAACGTCACAAGAATTTAAGAAAAGGATCCAACAACACCTTTCAAGTATCGGAACTGTCAGAACATTTCCACTGTTGCTTCCCACTTTCTGGAAAACCACCAATGTAGCACAAGAGGGATTAAGATTCTGGGTTTGGAGAAGATACGGGCTAATATTAGAGGTGGAAATAAAACCAAACTTTTGAGACTAGATTCAGCTTGGATTTATAGACTTAATAGCCTGACACTGGTTGGAATCAATGAGGAACTTCTATATACTGGTTTCTACAAATAATTCTGGAACTGATTCAGTGTACTCCCTATAGGAACCCATAAGAATATATAAAACAAACCGATGGTGGTTTCTTGAGCCCTCAAAAAAACATCCTGAAAGAAAGAAAAAGAGTGGAGCGAGAGAAAAGAAAATCCTACTCTCCTAGGTATATGTAGGTATATATAGAAATGCTCCTCCACCTACATATGTGGTTCTCCAGCAGGGAACGATATGTCTTAATCCAATATGTGATATTGAGACTCTACACTGGGTAGGACCCAAATGGGATCACCAGAGGAAAAACTCTGTTTAATTTGACCTTTGGGTGCCTTTTCTCCAGATTTGGAATAGAGCCTTCTTGCAATCCACTTTGTGGTTGATCTCCTAGTGGTTTTACTACAGCCTCGACAGAGGGTGAGCAATTAGTTGGAATAAATGTAGTGAGGGGGCCGGGGCATGACCCTTCAAAAAAACACAAGATTTATCCACATTGGTTGAAATATATTCCTGGATTGCTCACTTTTATTGTTCTATCTTTGGAATCTTACACTCCAGTCTCCACACATAGGGATGGAATCTGGAGTGATCCCCCGGCTGTAGATATATCTAAAATCATAATGCGCATGAACCACCCCTCTCCCTCCTTTTTGTAAACAAAGGGGATCATATTATTTCCATTATGGAAACTATCACCTATCCATATGGATGGTTATCTCCAAAAACATCTGTAAACCCACTTAATTTGTGGTACTATATGCGCTTACACACTGTATTTTGGAAAATGTTTATAAGGTTTATCCCTGCTCTCTATACTTTCTTTCACCATGTTCATATATAAGAACCAAGGGCCATTTATGGCTCTATTTCCTTATTTATCTTCACTCTTAAGATCTTACAAAAACTACTTTCACCCTATCAAACGTCTTCTATTCTGCGGACTGCCATACCTTTGGCTCCTCAATGGGCGATATTGTATATATTGTAGACTGCACAAATGAAGAATTTGTACTAAATAATGTGTCATGTTGGTCTGTGAAGCCTTCTTACCGGGCACCGGACACTTATAATGATATCTTTATTGAATTAATATCGGTGGTCTCATTACATAAATTCATGTCGCCGCTATAGGGAGCCACCATTGTTTCAGTTCTGGACATGCGCAATACTATGCTGATGCATGTGCACTGTCTATTGACAATGTAGAGGGACGGGCTGGCCACCCGGACCCTCCCACTCCCACGTGGGGAGCGGAAATTGAATTGGAATACGGGGAATCACACTATATTAAGCGTACGCAGTCACTTTCTCCTGACGAAGCTGCCAGTCGCAGGCAGCGTAACACGTGGAGAGCGCCGCACCTCCTGCTGTTATGATTCCAACTGACCACCAGTAAATCCAGTCCAGTTTGGTACTACACTCTCTATGGGTAACCTTTCTTGAACAAAAAGCTCCCGAGGCAATTGTCAGTGTACAATACCTCATCAATATTGATATATATTGATTAAGCTGATCTAAACATCAAATGTATATGGGTTGGGCGACCACCAAGGGTATACTATATTTATAGGGGATAACATTATTCCCTCTATACCCCTTATTATCTTTATAAGAGAATTATAATGGGGGTCATTCCTATGCTTGAACACTAGACTACTTAATTTCCACCATAGTCTAATATAATACTTTTTGACGATCTGACCAGAGTCTATTACATGCTGCATAAATAATCCGGACAGGTTCCTCTATAGGATATAAAGAAAGAATATTACTGATATAAATAACTAGGTGGTTATTAGATAAACTGCCACAATCCCTGGTACTCTATGAGAAATCCTATATTATAGGTCTATATATAAGGATTATATTAATTGGTATTGTTGTATATTTAACTTGCACACAGGAATACGAATTGTAAAGAAAAAATGATGCCTATATGAACTGTTTAATTGACTGTGACTAGTTTACTTAGGTTTCTGTAAGCAGAGGGTACCCCTTGATATATCTTTATTAAGTGGTAGTGTATGGCAGAAATTCAGCCTTTTTAACTGTTTTTAAATGTATCTGATTGCATTCTATGTTGTTTGTTAATTGAATAAACTTTTTGATAAACTTGATCATTTTTGGAGGTGGTATCGCTGCCTTAGACTTTCTCCTTTCTTTGTTAAATTATCTTGGACATGTAGTCAGCTCGGAAGGAGTGGCACCAGAACCAGATAAGGTTACCGTCAATAAGGAATGGCCAACGCCAACCAATGTTAAAGAGGTGCGTCAGTTCTTGGGGCTGGTAGGGTACTACAGAAGATTCATCAAGGGGTACACGAAAATGGCAGCACCCTTGCAAGATCTCCTGGTAGGCCAGTCCAAGAAAGGCAAGTCTACAGGTCCTCCGTTTGAATGGGGAAAGAAGCAAGAAGAATCCTTCAAACAAAAACGAGACAGACAGGGCACTAAGCGGGGCCAGAAGTCAAGACCAGACTCTCTTCCAGTAATGGCGGTTCCCCTCCGGGGGTGCACAGCCAAAGCAACAGCAAAATATAATAAACAGAGAGGCGGCACTCACCGGACAGTCAAGACGGTCCTTTATTCCAAGGATACAGAAACAAACAGGGTGCAGGGAGGGGGCACGAAGGGCCACCGGACTACGACGCCGTTTCGTGACGCATTTCGCTTCTACGGGTCCGAATACCGTATTCGGATGTATTCGGACCCATAGAAGCAACACGCGTCGCGAAACGGCGTCGTAGTCCGGTGGCCCTTCGTGCCCCTCCCAGCATCCTGTTTGTTTCTGTATCCTTGGAATAAAGGACCGTCTTGACTGTCCGGTGAGTGCCGCCTCTCTGTTTATTGAAATCCTTCAAACAGATGAAAGAGGCCCTAACTGGAGAAGAGATCTTAGCCTACCCTGACTACAACCTACCGTTCCTGTTATATACAGATGCCAGCAACGTGGGATTGGGAGCTGTCTTGTCCCAGAGGCAAAATGGTAAAGAGAAGGTGATTGCCTATGATAGCAGGAAGCTCCGTCCTACAGACAGGAATTCTGAGAATTACAGTTCCTTCAAGCTGGAATTCCTGGCCTTGGTCTGCGCCATCATAGAACGGTTTAAATACTACCTGGCGTCTGCGAAGTTTACCACATTCACAGATAAAAAACAGCTTACTCACCTGGAAACCGCAAAGTTAGGTGCAATGGAACAACGATGGATGGCCAGGTTGTCCAACTACCATTTCACCATCAAGTGCCGGGCAGGCCATAAGAATGCCAATGTAGATGTAATTTTCCAGAATGCCTCACTTACCTGATGAAGGAGAACATGTGGATGAGCTGGAAGTAGGGATGGGCGAATCTACTCGCTAGGACTCGTTACTTGGCGAGTAGTAAGGGACTCACAGGACTCGGTACTCTGCGAGTTTCCCAGCGTTTACTCGCAAGAGTCCAATGCAAATCAATTATAAACGGTGACAAAACTAGGATTGCCATTGTCTTGCATTAGACTCGGCTACTGTGCCAGTGATAGCAGGGAAACTCGCAAAGTAACTGCTGTTACTTTGCGGGCCAAGTCCAGCTGTCTTCTCTGTGCAGGCTGCCGCAGCTCCAGGGTCCTAGAGCCCGCCTTCTCACAGAAATGATGTAGCAGTGCTGAGATTGTTCTCAGTCTGCTCATTCCCTGTGCATAGACATCTATATCTATGCACAGGGGATGTAGCAGAGAGGACATCGCGTTTTGGACTGCGTCGGACAGAAGAGGATATTTTTAATTAAAGATGGAGTCCCTAATGGCATTTTTTTTTTATTTCAAACAAAATTTTTTCTTTGTGTTGTGTTTTTTTAACCCTTTATTGGAGATTCTTAGTGGCCGAGTCAAACGTGGCCTGACATTAAGAATCTCGGGCTTAATACCAGCTTGTATAACAAAGCTGGTATTAACCCCTTTATTACCCAGCGTGCCACCGCCACCAGGGCCGCTGGAAGAGCGGGGTTCAGCGCCAGAGGATGGCGCTTCAATGAACGCGCCATCTTCTGGGGCGGATGCGGGCTGCAATTTGCAGCGGGGGGTGCCCAGAAAGCTTGGGCATCCCTGCGCTGCGGATTCCAGCCCCCAGCTGATTAGCTGTACCTGGCTAGACATAGAAATTGCGTGGAGCCCCACGCATTTTTTTTAAATTATTTCATGAAATTCATGAAATAATTAAAAAAAAGGGCTCCCCTATATTCTTGTGTCCGGCCAGGTACAAATAGACACCTGGGGGTTGGGGGCAGCCCGTCGCTGCCTGCTGGATCCGGCTGGTTCCAGAAATACGGCGAAGCCCACGTGAAATTTTTTTCTGACAAATCCATAAAACAATGTAAATAAAAGGGACTGCATCTTTATTAACCCCTGGACCATGGGCGAGGGGTTAATAAAGATGCAGTCCCTTTTTTAGGATTGTTTTATTGATTTTTCAGAAAAAAAATTACATGGGCTTCGCCGTATTTCTGGAACCAGCCGGATCCAGCAGGCAGCGACGGGCTGCCCCCAACCCCCAGGTGCCTATTTGTACCTGGCCGGACACAAGAATATAGGGGAGCCCTTATTTTTTATTATTTCATGAATTTCATGAAATAATAAAAAAAAAATGCGTGGGGCTCCGCGCAATTTGTATGTCTAGCCAGGTACAGCTAAGCAGCTGGGGGCTGGAATCCGCAGCGCAGGGATGCCCAAGCTTTCTGGGCACCCCCCGCTGCAAATTGCAGCCCGCAGCCGCCCCAGAAGATGGCGCGTTCATTGAAGCACCATCCTCTGGCGCTGAACCCCGCTCTTCCAGCGGCCCTGGTGGCGGTGGCACGCTGGGTAATAAAGAGGTTAGGGCCAGCTTTGTATTATCAGCTGGCCCTAAGCCCGACATTTATGGCGGTCACGCCAATATTAGACATGACCGCCATGAATTTCTACTAAATTGTTTTAAAAAAAACACAACACAGAGAAATTTTTTTATTAGAAATAAAAAAAAAAAAAGCCATTAGGGACTCCATCTTTAATTAAAAAAATCCTCTTCCGTCCGACGCAGTCCAAAACGCGATGTCCTCTCTGCTCATCCCTGTGCATAGATATAGATGTCTATGCACAGGGAATGAGCAGACTGAGAACAATCTCAGCACTGCTACATCAGGCAGCAGGCGGGCTCTAGGACCCTGGAGCTGCGGCAGCCAGCACACAGAGCAGACAGGACTCTTATCTGTGCGAGTTTCCCAGCGATTACTTGCACAGTAAACGAGTCCAATGCAAATCAATGGCAAAACTAGGATTGCTTCAGGCTGAAGCTTCCGAGACACATCTGTGATTTGTAAATCGCACACTACTCGCTATTACTCGCTTCCCCATTCATTAACATTGGACTCGCTAGACTCGCAACGAGTAGCGAGTCCTGGGCTCGGAATCGCTAGAGTCAAGCGATTCCGAGTAATTTAGGATTCGCCCATCACTAGCTGGAAGAGGTAGAGCTACCTGCATTCCACCATCACAGTATATCTCAATGTCATCAGGCGTGTAGAAAATGTGGAGAGCGAAACATTAACCCATTGCCTCACCATGGATGGAAGGAGACCCAAGACTATGACCCAGCTGTAAGCTTAGTCAAGGAACTGATAACCCAAGAACACTCACGTCTTAACCATGATGCTCCATCAGAAGCACGACACCTGTGGAATGATAGAAGCAGATTGTTAGTCTATCAAGGCAAGTTGTGTCGACATTAAATCAACCCCAGAACACATGAGATGGTCTGGCAAATAGTGGTCCCAAAGAAAGATGTCGAGATGGTGTTGGAGGCCTACCATAACCAATCAGGACATTTTGGATGGAAAAAGCTCGAGATGTTGCTAAAAGATCGATTCTATTGGGTTGGCATGAAAGGAACCATAGAAAGATGGTGTAAACATTGTGGGCCATGCAACTTGAGAAGGAAAGATCGTGTGAGTCAAAGAGCACCATTGCAGACAATTATGACCACACAGCCACCTGAGATAGTAGCCTTAGACCACATGAAGCTGGTCACACCCAGCAGGTCAGCTTACACCTATGCCTTAACCATGGTGGATCACTACTCAAGATTTCTGGTAGTAGCCCCAGTAAAAGACTTAACTGTGGAGACAGCAGCAAAAACCTTTCAAATATACTTCTGTAGACCGCACGAGTATCCAGAGCAAGTATTGACTGATCAAGGTGCATCTTTTGAAGCAGAGATATTTCGAGAGTTTTGTAATCTATATGGGTGTAAAAAGATCACACCTTACCATCCGCAAACCAATGGTATGTGTGAGAAAATGAACAACATTGTCATAGATATGCTGAAGACTTTGCCTTTGGAAGAAAGGAATCAATGGCCAGAGAAGTTGCCTGACTGAGTGGACGTGTATAATAACATACCTGTAAGCTTCACCAATTTCACACCAGCATACCTCATGAGAGCAAGACTGGGAAGATTGCCTGTAGATCTTGAAATGGGAATTGTTGGACCAGAAGCACTAACACCTGAAACAGATTGGGATTCTTTTTTTTAATCAGATAATTTTTATTGATATTATAAAACATACAGAACAAAGCAAGATACGTGAAGCGAATGTACGATTAAGTACAGCAAGCTAAAGTACAATAACGTGACATGTATAGCAAACCCACTTACCCAACCCCCCCTCCCCCCACAGGTCTGAAAGGTATAACCGTATAACTACACTTACAAAAAATGTAATCAAATAGATAGGACGTCGCGAGCTGTACCCAAAATTGTACACATATTAGACCCCAATACTCATCTCACCCATCGGTAAATCATACAATGCGAGCCAACCTCCCCAAAGCCTTTCAAACATCCCAGGCCATCCTTTTTTCATGTAAATATACTTTTCTCTCAACAAGATATAGTTTAGTTTGTTAATATATTCTTGCCTAGTAGGTGCTTTATCTGAAACCCAAGTATAGGCAATCAATTTCCTGGCGATGTATAGCATTCTAGCTACCGTAGTTTGAAGATACTCGTCTCCCCTTACATCTTCAACACAACCCAAGATACATACCACAGGATCCCTAGGGATCTCCTGTCCTGTAGTCATGTGGATGAGACTGAGGACAATAATCCAAAATGTCTGCAGACAGGGGCATGTCCACAACATATGCAAAATATCCGCCTCCCCCAGCGAACACTTGGGACAGCACGAATCTTGCCTCAATCCCACGTCACATAACCACTTAGGAGTTCTATACACCCTGTAGAGTACATAAATCTGTGAAAGTCGACTGGGTTCATTAAAGGGAACCAACCACCCCAAATGACCCCCCCGGACTGTTAATATGTGCCCCTACACCCAGCACACACATTTGGGGCAATCGTTTTTGCTAAACAAACTGTTTAGTAGAAGCTAAGATATATGTTTATAAAGTTTAATAAATTCCGACGGATGGGTGTTACCTAGCTTTGTCCACGTGCAGTGCTCGTGTCTGTGATCCTCCTCTCCCTCCTCCCCTCTCAATTTCTAAGAGCCCGGCCGCGTCATGAAAGGGGCGGGGCTAAATCGCGGCGAACCCCGTCCCTTTCATGACGCGGCCGGGCTCTTAGAAATTGAGAGGGGAGGAGGGAGAGGAGGATCACAGACACGAGCACTGCACGTGGACAAAGCTAGGTAACACCTATCCGTCTCGATTGATTACACTTTATAAACATATATCTTAGCTTCTACTAAACAGTTTTTTTAGCAAAAACGATTGCCCCAAATGTGTGTGCTGGGTGTAGGGGCACATATTAACAGTCCGGGGGGGTCATTTGGGGTGGTTGGTTCCCTTTAAGAGCCAGCCTAGGAACCATCTGAAGGATATGATCCCACTGCTCTCCTGAGATCGGCCCCAGTTGTTGCTCCCACTTCAGCTGCGCTCCCATTGGATGCTTTGACAACACCACGTTAGACAGGCCATTGTATATAAATGAGATCAAACCTCTAGTCGATGGTACACCAAGAATGTTAACTATACAATCATGCTGGATAACAATAGGGGAATTTCTATTTTGAATATTATAGGCATGTCTTAAGTGTAGATATTGGAAAAACATACAATGCTTCAAAGGGAACTCCCGCCGCAGTTCTTCAAAGGATTTGAAGGATTCCTTTCCCAATAATTGAGAGAGCCACCATATGCCAATCCTCCTCCACTGTGCGAACCCTTTCAATGACAGCATTGCCAGTAGATTGCTGTTATCCGATATGGGAGAATATTTTGTGAAAGCCGTTATGTTCCTGATCTGTTTGACCTTGTTCCAGACCCTTAACATAAGGGCTACAGTTGGGAATCTGAAAGCTAGGGGGCGAAGCCTTCCTGCCTCCAAACTGGTCAACAACGAGCCCTGACCCAGTAAGTATCTAAGGACAGTTCTCCCTCCTCCCTCCATTCTGCCCTCATCACCTTCCATCCCCCCCGCCAGGTGTTGGCATTGAGATGACAAAAAGTATATCCATGGATTTGGGAGCTCCAGACCCCCTTCATCTTTAGGCTTCTGTAGGTGCTCCAATTTAATTCTGGCGCCACCCTTCAACCATATCAATTCCCTTAATATAGCATTAATTCTGTGGAATCTACCCAGAGGTAGCCAAACAGGGGAGTTGTGGAGGACATATAAAAGCTGTGGCATAATCACCATTTTTAATAGATTCACTCTTCCCACCACCGACAAATGCAACTTGGTCCAGGCTCTTATTTTCTGTTTAATCCTTGCCACCAGCGGGGACATGTTCAGAATCTCATAATCCTCCAAAACAGTGGATATCATCAATCCTAAATATTTAAATTTCGTCACCACTGGAATTTGCACAGATATGTCCACACCTGGATCCAGCGCGAGCACAGCGGATTTGTCCCAGTTTATGACCAACCCCGATATCCTTCCGAATGCATCAAGAAGCGTCATAGTGTTTTTCAAGGAGTCATCAGAGTCAGCCAAAAACAAAAGCAAGTCATCCGCGTACAACGCCACTTTCTCCTCCGATAATCCATATCTAAAGCCCACAATATCCGGATTTCGTCGTATAGCCGATGCCAAATTCTCAATCGCCAAGGCAAACAGGAGCGGGGACAAAGGGCAGCCCTGCCTCGTGCCTCTGTACAAATGAAAGGGATCAGACATCGTATTCTGGCTTGTGGGTTTGTATATAGAAGTCTGATCCAGCCTATAAAGCCTGGACCAAAACCCACACACTCAAGCACAGTCCATAAATAATTCCATTCGACGCTGTCGAAGGCCTTGGCGGCATCCAGAGACAGGACCACCCTTCGCCCCGCGTTATCCGCCCGCACCTGCATATTCAAATACAGACGCCTGATATTGAGGGCCGTTGATTTCCTGGGCATAAAGCCTGTTTGGTCAGAATGTATCAAACATTCAATTACCTTTGATAATCGATTGATCAAGACCTTGGCCAGCAATTTAGTATCCACCGTGAGAAGGGAGATAGGCATATACGATGCTGGCAGCAATGGGTCCTTATCTTTTTTTAATATTAATATAATAGTTGCTTCTCTCATGGATGGTGGGAGGATGCCAGAAGCCAAACTCTCATTATACATGTTCAGTAAAGTGGGAAGCAACAACTTCTTATATCTCTTAAATATTTCAACAGGCATCCCATCAACACCCGGAGCCTTGCCGTTAGGCATGGAGCCAAGGGCCTCGTCCAGTTCCTCCAAGCTTATGGGTCTGTCAAGGCTATGCCTAATGGAGTTAGACAATTTAGGGAGATCTGCAGACTCTAGAAATCTAGATATATCTTCCGCTGTGGCCGTAGTGTGTGACAGGTACAGGTCTGCATAAAATGTTTTCAGGGCAGTCAATATTTCAGGTGTATCACCTACCACTCGTCCCTCAGAGTTTTGAAGCTGAGCTATAAAAGAGGACCCCCTTTGAGCTGAAGAGATAACAGAGAGCAGATGACCTACACTTTCCGCTTCTTGAAACGACTGCATTGATTTAGAAAATCTCTTTTTAGCCGCCTCCTGCATAGTTATTTTTGTCATAGCCTGTTGGGCCTGTTTCAATCGCTTCCTGGCGGGAAGAGTGAAATCCAGAGCACCCTAGTCTTCGTCTTTGCCTTTGATATTTCGCGTATACACATGCCCCTCAGGTCGCCTTTAATGTGTCCCACACCATCAAGCCAGAAGCAGTGCCCTGATTAAATCTAAGATATTCCTTTAGCTCTGGGACAAAGTGATCATCTTTATCTATGATTTGTAACCAAAATGGGTTTAGCCTCCACTGTGGTCTTTCACCCATCTGAGCTGGTTTTCCCCAAGTTCAATGGACATAGGTGAGTGATCCGAAACCGTACGTGGCAGATATTCAACATTCAGTATTCTCTCCTGCATGGACCAGTCACTCAGGGCCATATCTATACGTGACAAAGACGAATAACGAGTATTGATAAGTGCCCGGGTTGCGACTCCTCCAGATATCTACCAAGGCTACTTCCTTAATCAGTATATCGAATGGTGTACAATTACCACCCAATCTAGAAGGCTCGCGACTCCTCTTATCCCAGTGTGAATCCTGTATGTTGTTAAAATCCCCCACCAGCAAATATGGGATGTTTGGAAAGTCCTTCAAGAGATGAAGGATCTGATGTACAGGTCTACTGCTATATGGCGAGGGGATGTAAACGGAGACAATCACTATTTGTACATTATATATACTGCAATAAAGGAAGACAAACCGTCCTTCAGGGTCTGTGATCACCCTATGGCATGTAAACTGAATCCCCGAATATACCAGTATTCTTACTCCTCTAGCATATTCAGAGTATGTAGAATGGAATCCCTCCTGCACCCATCTCTTTTCCAATATATGTATGGTGTCAGCAGTGAGGTGAGTTTCTTGTAGGCAGATTATTGCCGGTTTCTGAACCATGAGGAAAGTAAAAATTGCCTGTCGTTTCACCGGAGTCTTTAAGCCCCTAGTGTTCCAACTAATCACCCTAATAGACCCCATTTCTTTGGTATATATGCAATCAGAGCTCGAGACCATCCCATCTTATTATAACTATAACCTACAATCGGATAATGAGTGATGCCCCTATCAGACCTGCATCCCCTTCCCCCCACCCCCCACAACATACCCAAAAGAACAAACTGAACCGTTAACTGTAAGGACGATGACATTGACCTTTTCTCTAATTATGTAGTGAGCGCTTCAATGCCCTCGTGCTCCCTTTTTCCCCTTTCAGGATAGCACCCCGCAGCACGGTATAAACATTCAGATCTATCCCTCTCAATACTCGCATGGAACCATAGCAAATCATCGTGAACTTCTAATATAGAGCATTTCTAAAGACAAATATCAAACAGAAGGAAATGTCAATTTGTAACCCAATATCACAGAGATCTTGTGATCGGAACAAGAGCAAGGAAAACCTCCCAGAGACCGGACATCTCGACCAATTCCCCCTCATCCGTGCTCCTGCTCCTCTAGCTCCTTCTGCAGGTGCTGTTCATTCATGTCGATCCAGTTCATCGCGTCCTTTGAGTCCAGAAAAAAATGAGTTTTGCCTCTAGCCTCAATCCTTAGCTTCGCCGGAAAAATCATAGAATACTTTGCTCCTAGTGACCTCAGCCTGTTCTTGACCTCGCTGAATTTGGCGCGCTGTCTTTGGACTATCAGGGAGTAGTCTGGATAGAACAAGACTCTGGAACCGTCTATGGAGAGATCTGGGTGATCCTTGGAAAAACGGAGAATATTATCTCTGTCTCTGTAGTGCAGCATCTTCACTAACACCGTACGTGGCTGGTTCCCTGGAGGGGGGCGAGCAGAGACTCTATGTGCACACTCCACAGCATACAGGTGCGTTAGATTATCCGCCCCTATCTTGTCCTTAATCCATGTCTCAAAAAACTCGGTGGGGTTTCTCCCCTCATATCTTTCGGGGATTCCCACTATTCGCACATTGTTGCGGCGTGACCTATTTTCCAGGTCGTCCGTTTTGGCCCATAAAGCAGAGTTGTCCCTTTTAGCCTCCGTCTGATATTTCACTGTGGTGGACAGGGTGCTTTCTGCAGCACTAACTCTTTTCTCCAGGTCACCAGTGCGATCTTTAACCCTGTGCAGGTCGTGCTTCACTGTATGTAGTGATTCTTGCATATGGCCAAGCTGGGTCAATACAGTAGATATAGCTGAACCACACTGCATGACTGCCATTAGTACGTCCTTTATAGTGGGGTCTGCTGGCATTTGCATCTGTAATTGCTGCATTTGTTTACAATTTTGCTCTACCAGCTCTCCCCAGCTTCTCCCAGCCTCCTGCTGCCTCATGGTTGCAGTCTCTTCCTCCCCTCCTCTCCAGCCTCCATAGCACTATGGGTACCTTCATTTCTGTCCTCCTCATCAGTCTCCTGGGCTGTTTCCCTCTCCACCTCCTCCACTCTGGCAAACTGCCACTGCCCTGTTTCTGGCTGCACTTTCCTCTGCAGCCTCCGTTGCAGTGCGCGCCTCAGCTCCGGTGCCATCTTGGATAAGCCTCCCGGCTTCTGTGACCCGGCGGCGGCCGCCTTTTACCGTGGCCGCGATCCTGTATGAGCGTGAATGCACGCTCCAACCGGTTCCTGCCACCGACCCCGGCGCACCCAGCCGGTTTTTAGCCGCGCTGCGGGGACTCAGCGGCTTCTAACCCGGATAGTGCACAGGAGCTCAGCGGTCCTGCTGCCTCCTTCACATGCCGCTAGGCCACACCCCCAACAGATTGGGATTCTAACTGCCAAGAACAATACAAAATACTACAAGCATGTGTAGAAAACAAGTTACAACAAATCAGAGAAAAACAAGAAAGAAATTACAACAAGAGTGCTCAAACTGAACCTCTGACACTCTGGACTGGTTGTGAAAACAACCTTTTTACAGCCTGCAGTGGATGGACTATCACCGTATGGACTTGTTTTTCACCATTTTTCAGTGGTTTTTGTAATTTTTCCCTTTTGAGACTCTTTTATTATATATGTTATTGTTATTATTATTGTTGAAAATATAAAATTGTTCTCTCAGTCCAGGAGTACTGAATTCAACTAGGCGGGAAAGATGCACCCTGACCTAATAGGTAGCCACAGGACAACCTAGTGCAGGAAGGGATTTCCACAACAGGTAACCTACACACTCAACACCTTCCACCCCAGGCCTGTAGGGGGGGCTCCACTTGCTGCCTTTAAGCAAGATCCCCTATAAATACTGCTGGGGGCGGAGTTAGGCAGTTCAATACGGAGCAGTACTGAGGAATACTACCTGGTGACGGAGTTGCGCTAGGCCCGAACCAGAGGACAGCCTAGCCAGAGTGAGGTACCTCAGAGTGAGGGTCAGAGGCAAGGCTAGCAAGAAAGGAGCAAATTGGGGGCAGAGGAGCCATACCGGTTCACCCCAAGGAAGCAACCCTGACGCCGAAGTCCGAGTATGCTAAGGAGCACGGAAAACTTCTTCATCCATTAAAAAAGCAGCATGTCAACTGTTTCAGTGTTTTGCAGCCTTCTTTCACAATTGAAAGCAATGAGAAAGAGCAAAAATTAAGCAAAAATCACAAGTGCATTTGTTTGTCTGCATTTTTGCTGCATTTGGGTGAAAGATACCAACTTTATTTAAACTTGTACTGTACACAAATGAAGCACCAAAAATGCAGCTAAAACTGCTACAAAAACTCAGCAATACTTGCTTTTTTTGGAAGCAGCTTTTTCACTGCCAAGAGAGCAGGTTCTGATGCAGAAAAAAAAGTAGCAAAAATGCAACGTGTGAACAAAGCCTTAGAATCAGCACCGTGGGGTGAGATTAGTGACTGCGCAAGTTAAAGGGAAAACCAGGGGAGTGACTAGAGTCCTAGGGACTCCAAGGTAAATTTCGGGCCTGGGTCCCACAACCGGGAACTCCTTTATATGGCCCAGACCATCAAGACAATTTCTTCCATTCACGACTAATCTCTGCCAAATTTAAGGCACATACAACTTGACACAGCTTTTCCAGCACCTTTTCTCCCCTCTTTTCTATATCTGTACACCAACCATATACTTCATTAATAATAATAATAATAAATAGTTTTGATTTCTATAGCGCCAACATAGTCCGCAGCACTTTACAGTACAGACGGGACATGTAAAGACACAGTAGAAAATGAAAAAGAAATGGTCCAGCTCTCGGAGATGAAATGCAGAAAACTAGACTTTATTCAAAATTCTTCATAAGGCTTTTTTGTTGAAAAAGGACAAACTGTCTGAAACCCGTTGCCGTCCAGCAACGCTCCTTTCCATATATGATCCATGTTATATGAGCTATTGTGTTGTTATTTTGGAGCCTGTAACTTAAGTTTTCTGCATTTCATCTCCGAGAGCTGGACCATTTCTTTTTCCTTTTCCATTGGTGAGGTGTCTGGACGCAGGTCTATGCACACCAGACACTTCTTGGTGAGCTGATTGACATTTGCTTGGTTAGAAAATACACAGTAACACTGTGTGTTCTGATGGATGGGGGGAAAGCTGTGCCACCATGGCCTGCACTCCGTTAATCTGGCAGCAGGTTAATCTGAGTTCACACCGTGGGACACTACAACTGTGAACTCAGATGTACCAGCTGATGGATTGGGGGAAAGCTGTACCGCCATGCACTCCGTTAATCCAGTGGCGTGTTTGACTAAATTTACTGATACAAAGGAGCCAGCTGCCTATCTGGGCTGCCACTTGGATCCTGGGGTATGTGGTGAGCAGACACAATCTCCCTAAGTATTTGAGTTTACTGATGACATTGGGGAAGCCCTCAGTGACTCAGTGACATCACCGCCCCTCCTGCAGTTGTCAGTGTATCCCAGAAGCTGCAGTGAGTGGTTGGTTGTGTATTCCATCACTGCAGCCTTTGAGATACAGCAGAGCCGGATTTGTTGTGGGACCTCTTGTCGGCTACTTCAGACCTGCAGGGGTGTTTTGGGGGTTAATAAAGGGGTGAAAAAGGGTGGGTGTTTTTTATCCTAAATAAAGCATTTTTTTCTCCTTTTTTGTGATTGGTGAAGTCAACAAACAAAACCAGCGCTATTGGTCTGACACTAACCCACAGTGGAGAGATCCCTCCAAGACTGCTGGAACACAAAAACTGATGGTATGGTGTGGCATATGGGGTACAAAGATAGTGGGGCCATTTTTCATTAATGGAAACCTCAATGCCACTGGATATAAGAATCATGTAGCAAAAAAACGTTTGCCTCATCCCTCATCTGAAGGCAATTGTCTATGTTATGAAGATAGGAGATGTGCAGCATCCGAAACAACGGATATTGGAAGCCTGTGCTAGCATTTCTTCTGCTGTGTTGCTATCAGTTTGTCAACAGTGGGAAAAGAGGGTTGCATTGACAATGCAACACAATGGGCAGCACTTTGAACACATTTTATAAGTGGTCATAAACTTGTAAATAACTCATGAAAGAATAAAGTTACATTAAATCCAAGCACACCATTGTTTCTCTTATGAAATTCTCAATGAGTTTGATGTGCCACATTACCCTTTTCCCATTGAAAAAAATAAATTTGGTGTGTGCCAGAGATAATAGGTTGTCAATCAGTGCTGCCTCCTGTGCTATAAGGATGCAGGACTGTGTCTGCCTATAGGGCCACAGCTCTGCCAGCCATCATTGCTTGTCTGAATGTTTGTACCAAGCCTACCATTGCCATTAATGATCCTTGTTCTGGATTCGTCTGTGTGGTTCTTGTATGTGCATGTGATGGCGCTGACATCCTTGTATTTGGACAACTTTTTTCTATTTCTTTAAATTAAAATGTCCACTATTGTCCTCATTTTTACAGGATAGATATAAATGTGTATGCACCAGATTTATTTCTAAAGATTTAAAAAATTTTACTGAGGGAAAGGGGGAGTGCCGTGATGCAGTTCGCCTTCAGGCGGCAGAGAGACTAGGTTCACCCCTGCTGCCAGGTATGAGAGGGACACATTTGAGATGGACGGCAATGAACTGGGAGTGGTAAAGGACTTCAACCTACGGAGATCAATGATCACTCAAGATGCAGCGACAAGTCAAGTCAATAGGAGAATAGCTATGGGCAAATCGACAATGAAGTCACTGGACAAGGTCTTCGCATCAAGGAACATTTCACTGGTGATGAAGACACGGCTCACACATAGTCTGCTCTTTTTTGTAGTAACATATGGATATTGAATTAGAATTCCATCAAAAAGTTATGTTTTCAGTCATTTGATACAAAAAGTGAAACACATATATTATATAGAGTCATTACAAACAGAGTGATCTATTTCAAGTGTTTATTTCTGTAAATGTTGATGATTATGGCTTACAGCCAATGAAAACCCAAAGGCCACTGTCTCAGAATATTAAAGTAGGGAGGATGAAGGGTTAAAAACCACGCTGTTGTATTCCATGAGACATCAAAGGGTGAATATAATATTGATTCATTAGCCAACATGTTTCAGGGCTCAAATAACTAAATAAGCTAAATAACTCATGACAGAATAAAGTTACATTAAAACCAAGCACACCATTGCTTCTCTTATGAAATTCTCAATACGTATGATGTGTCACATGACCATCTTCTCATTGAATAAAACAAAGTTGGATCCAAAATGGCCGACTTCATAATGGCCGCCATGGTCACCACTCATCTGGAAAAGTTTTCCCCCTCCCATATACTAATGTGCCACAAACAGTAAGTTGGCATCACCAACCGTTCCCATTTTATTTAGGTGCATCCATATAAATGGCCCATCCTGTATATACAGTTGTGGCCAAAAGTATTGACACCCCTTCAATTCTGTCAGATAATACTCAGTTTCTTCCTGAAAATTATTGCAATCACAAATTCTTTGGTATTATTATCTTCATTTAATTTGTCTTCAATGAAAAAACTCAAAAAGAATTGTCCTAAAGCCAAATTGGATATAATTCCACACCAAACATAAAAAAGGGGATGGACAAAAGTATCGGTACTGTTAGAAAAATCATGTGATGCTTCTCTAATTTGTGTAATTAACAGCACCTGTCACTTACCTGTGGCACCTAACAGGTGTTGGCAATAACTAAATCACACTTGCAGCCAGTTGACATGGATTAAAGTTGACTCAACCTCTGTCCTGTGTCCTTGTGTGTACCACATTGAGCATGGAGAAAAGAAAGAAGACCAAAGAACTGTCTGAGGACTTGAGAAACCAAATTGTGAGGAAGCATGAGCAATCTCAAGGCTACGAGTCCATCTCCAAAGACCTGAATGTTCCTGTGTCTACTGTGCGCAGTGTCATCAAGAAGATTAAAGCCCATGGCACTGTGGCTAACCTCCCTAGATATGGACGGAAAAGAAAAATTGACGAGAGATTTCAACGCAAGATTGTGCGGATGGTGGATAAAGAACCTCGACTAACATCCAAACAAGTTCAAGCTGCCCTGCAGTCCGAGGGTGCAACAGTGTCAACCCATACTATCCGTCGGCGTCTGAATGAAAAGGGACTGTATGGTAGGATACCCAGGAAGGCCCCACTTCTTACCCCGAGACATAAAAAAGCCAGGCTGAAGTTTGCCAAAACTTACCTGAGAAAGCCTAAAACGTTTTGGAAGAATGTACTGTGGTCAGATGAGACAAAAGTAGAGCTTTTTGGGCAAAGTCATCAACATAGGGTTTACAGGAGAAAAAAAGAGGCATTCAAAGAAAAGAACACGGTCCCTACAGTCAAACATGGTGGAGGTTCCCTGATGTTTTGGGGTTGCTTTGCTGCCTCTGGCACTGGATTGCTTGACCGTGTGCATGGCATTATGAAGTCTGAAGACTACCAACAAATTTTGCAGCATAATGTAGGGCCCAGTGTGAGAAAGCTGGGCCTCCCTCAGAGGTCATGGGTCTTCCAGCAGGACAATGACCCAAAACACACTTCAAAAAGCACTAGAATATGGTTTGAGAGAAAGCACTGGAGACTTCTAAGGTGGGCAGCAATGAGTCCAGACCTGAATCCCATAGAACACCTGTGGAGAGATCTAAAAATGGCAGCTTGGAGAAGGCACCCTTCAAATATCAGGGACCTGGAGCAGTTTGCCAAAGAAGAATGGTCTAAAATTCCAGCAGAGCATTGTAAGAAGCTCATTGATGGTTACCGGAAGCGGTTGATTGCAGTTATTTTGGCTAAAGGTTGTGCAACCAAGTATTAGGCTGAGGGTGCCAATACTTTTGTCCGGCCCATTTTTGGAGTTTTGTGTGAAATGATCAATGTTTTGCTTTTTGCTCCATGCCCTTTTGTGTTTTTTCATTGAAGACAAATTAAATGAAGATAATAATACCAAAGAATTTGTGATTGCAATCATTTTCAGGAAGAAACTGAGTATTATCCGACAGAATTGCAGGGGTGTCAATACTTTTGGCCACAACTGTGTATGAACCAAAAAGCTAAACAGCACCTCCCATAAGAACCAAGCTAAACTGGTGCCAAGCTGCAACGCTGAAGAATATACACCAAAAAATTCATAGAAGCACACAGTCAGTTTCAAATATGTGCATTTGAAATTTTTCTTCCAAAAAACTCAATTTATAGATTTTTTTTATACTTATCTTTGTAAAGTCAGCTGCTTAGTACACATATTGGCCAATGCATGTTTGCCCATCAACCGTGGCAAGGTGACCTTAGATCTGATGGGTCCCTAACATACTATGCCTCACTTTCTTTGGACTTATCAAAGCATCCATTTTTAAAATTATCTTGGGAACTGGGAGGACTCACCTCAATCAAAGGCAACCTGCCTTTGTATTTCTCAAATGTATAGATTTTACTTCTACCTTTATGGACTTGGGGATGGGGAATATATATACCAGGATATATATATATATATATATATATATATATATATATATATATATATATATCCTGGTATATATGTTCCCCATATATATATATATATATAAATTCTTAATCATTATTTCAATTATTATTCTCAAAATTATTATTTAAATTATTATTATTTAAGAAAAAAACTTAAATTATTATTATTTAAAGTATGTTTTAAATGATTATTATTTAAATTATTTTTTTCATTATTATTTCACTTATTATTTAAATTATTATTCAAATTATTTTTTCAATTACTATTATTTTAATTATTTTTAACATTACTATTTAAATTATTTTTTCAATTATTATCATTATTATTATTTTCATTCAAAAGTACAACTTGTCCCTATATTGACAGAATAATAAAAAAGTTCAAATTCTTGGAAGAAGAGGAGGAAATAACCAAAACAGAAAAACTGAACATTGCCCTGGGGTGAAGGGGTTAAAGGGAACCTGTCACATCAAAAGATGCCATTAACCTGCAGTTATGGGGTTAATTGGGAGGTTAAAGTTCTGAAGCTGTTGCCATTGTACATTGATGACATCATCAGAAGTGATGTCATAGTACACTAGAATCCTCTAAGACTCCGCTCCCACCTTCTCTGGTGTCTTGTTGATTTGCTTTAGCAGTTGACAAGGACTCCCGGAGTGTGGAGGGCGATTTATCGGAGAATTACTTGCGAATTTGTGAATTAGATACTTTTCGAGTATCTGAAAGTGTTTGTGGATTCTTCTCTGAAGGTAAGATAGCGCTCCTGTGCGGGTCTGGATTAGATTATTATAAGAGGGACACATGAGTTACTCTGGTGGAGTTGTGGGTCAGGCACAGCTCTATGGTGTAGGGTGCAGGGAGCGGGATTACATGGCCGATGTCCATAGGTGCGGTGAATTAGGATCCACACCCGGCATCGATTTGAACATAAGATGATGAGATTCCTTCTTGTCCATCAGGTAGTAATCTCCAGGAATCCCCGCCGGTGACCACCCTACTAATGCTACAGCTCAAAGGACCGCGCTCCCAATGGGAGTAGATTAATTGTAAAGAAGATATAAAATACACTTACATTCACACTGTGCGTTTGTGATCCGTTTTCTGGATCCACACATCACTTATTTGGAATCCCAGCAAAGTCAATGGGTTCCCAAGTTTTGCCATTCAATCTGATCCGTTGCTGTCAATTATTGCTGTGTTGTTCTGATCCGCTTTTCCCATTGAAACCATTGTCTATGGGCTAAAAACAGATCAAAAGCGGATGATACATTTCTGATGCGTTTTTTAGAAAAGCAGATGCAGTTTTCAAACTGAAAAAGAGAGAAAAACGGATCAAAAACGCACAGTGTGAATGTGATCTAAGAATGAGCTGTGGACAGAACACCGGGGGGAGAGAATTATTCACAAATAATTGTTTACTAAATAAAACAAATAGCACCATCCGCACTTCAGGGTCGATCGGCCCTCAGGTGCTATACTGGGGGGGCACCCCAAATCACTCTGTGTGCACTGACTGTATGTAATATATGTGTCTCACTTTATGTACTGAACTACTGAAATAAATTAACTATTTGATGATGATATCCCAATTCATTCATTCATATATATATATATAATGTATATGTATGCAGGTGTATTTCAGTGAGTTAGAATATCATCAAATAGTTAAGAGTGATCTATTTCAAGTGTGCATTTCTGTAAATATTGACCATTATGGCTTTGTAACATTGTCATTGGTCAACTTATCCTTTGGCATTTCCATACATGCATCATATTGGGTGAACATCAGCACATCTTGCACACACCTCAATATCTGTAATAGTCTTGGGGCCCTTTCACATCAGCGTTTTTTTCAAATCGCGGCAGATGCGGTGAAAAAAACGCATCTGCCGCGATTACCCCATACCGGCTGCACTTGCGGCACGGTTGCGGCGCGGTTGCGGCAAGCCCCATAGAAAGTATAGGCGGGCTTGCGGCAGGTTCGGCAAGTGCGGTTTTGCACTTGCGGCAGGTGCGGCTGCGAAAAAAACCGCAACTGACTGCAGTTTTTTTCGTGGCCGCACCTGCCGCAAATGCCAAAACCGAACTTGCCGCAAGTTCGCCTATACCTTGTATGGCGTTTACCGCAACTGCGCCGCAACCATGCCGCAAGTGCAGCCGGTATGCGTTAATCGCGGCAGATGCGTTTTTTTTCACCACATCTGCCGCAATTTGAAAAAAACGCTGATGTGAAAGGGCCCTTAGTTCCGCATTCCAATACTCCCTAAGTTTTGTTGCTAGTACAAAGAAACTCTATATAGTCTTTATTTACATATTTGTCCTGTCCCACCCGTCATAAAGTTCTGTTGTTAGGATGTCCTCCTATCATGCGCCAGAGGCAGCAATATTTGCACACCCAAGTGATGGGTGTGCAAATATGGTGCCCACTAGTGGTACTGGCACACCTGAAACTAATGACACCGGAAACCGATGATACACATCACCACTGCACCCTGATGCCCCACCTCACCCCCATATCACCAGCTGAGTAAGTATGCATGCGGCTGCTATCTTTGGATATATGGGTATGCAAACATGGTGGCAGCGTGACCCAGTGGCCGCCTGTGCACTTACGCAGCCACCATCTTTGTACATATGGGTATGCAAACATGGTGACGGTGTAAACCAGTGAGCGCATGTGCAATTACACAGCTGCCATCTGTGAACACCACAGAGAGGGGTGGCACACAGCGGGGAGAGCACACAAGGGGGCAGAGACAGCACACAGCGGGGGGAGAGTGTACAATGGAGAGACAGCACAAGAGGACGGACAGCACAAGGCGAGAGAGCACACAGGGCAAGAGAGAGCATATAGGCGAAGACACAGCACACAGTGGGAGAGACAGCCCATGGTGGAGAGATTGCAAAGGGGGACAGAGACAGCTAACAGTGGGGAAATAGTGCACAGGGGGAGAGAGCACACAGGGAGAAGAGAGACAGCCCATAGGGGGAAAGACAACCTACAAGTGGGAGAGCAGCAGCACACAGCAGGGGGAGAGACAGCATACAGTGGGGAGAGACCAAGCACAAGGGGCGAACACACAGGGGGGCAGAGACAGTGCACAGCGTGTAGAGAGAGCACACGGAGGAGAGACAGCTCAAGGTGAGAGACTGCCCACAGGGGGAGAGACAGCCCACAGGGGGGAGAGACAGCATAAAAGAAAATACACAGCTCACAGAGGAGGAGAGAGACTGCACAAGGGGAAGAGAGCACACACAGGGGAGGAGAGAGCACACAGGGAGAGAGACTCCCTACAGGAGGGAAAGACTGCCCACAGGGGAAGAGAGAGCACACAAGGAGAGAAGACAGCATCAGGGGAGAGAAACAGCACACATGGGGGAGAGTGCACAGTGACATACATATCAGTGACTATCTAATTTTCCTGCACGTGCAATAACCTTCTTCTCTGTTCCTACTCTTACACAGGAATAAGACAAACAGCCAATTCCAGAAAATGATGAAAAACCAGAGACTGCAGACAATGAATAAAGATTTTAAAAAGGCTGCTGGAATACCATACAAAGAAATGCAGACATATCTGAGGGATATGTCATTGCTGCATGCAGACAACTTGAGGTAGGACAGAAATTCTTCTTAAGGGGCCGTCAAACGCGTCAATATCGCTGTCAATGTCGCTGCTGCACGTGACATTGCAGCGATATTGGCGCGTGTGACATGGTGAATCAACCGACATTGACGTGTGTGACGGGGCCTTTAGAGACCTTTTTTAGGTGTTTGCACTGTGTTCACAAAACCTAAAGAAATAGACTCCACTTGGAAAATGATCATATATTTGATAATTAATACATTTTTCATATAAATTAAGAATTAAAATAAATTCATAGTTCATAACATATGATGCTGAATAAAACACAGAATAGGGTAAAAATAGTCCAGCACCAGTCATATAGTGTTATTATTAACAGAACTCAGTACTAGAAATATAGAATATATGTCATAAATAAGTGAAATATAAAAGTGAATACAATAGTTTTTGTATAAAAATGTAAACACACTGGTAAAAATTATCAAGACAAATCCCAGAACAGCAAGAGGAATTTACTTCCAAAATAAGTGGAAAGTGCAAAAAGTGAATAACAAAAAACGCATGAATGGATGTGCTAAATTCATGGAAAAACTAATAAAAATAAAATACAAGACATATTAATGAAAATAATACTACAACTGTAGAGAACTGTAGAGCTGTTATTTACCACTACAGCGCCCATAGGGGTAAATATGCACCTGTCTGATTGTTAATCAGGGTTACGCCACCATATGTGCGAGTTAGGCCGGTTTCACACCACGGCTTTTCGGCTGTCAGGCTGTGTCTGGTGCTTTGCAGGAGGCACCGGACACAGCCTGACAGCTCCGGACAAACAGAACCAGAGGGTTAATATGCCCTATGGTCCTGTTTGCAGGCAAATTCAGCAGATCGCAGGGTTCGGGAGCTGTCCCTGCTGAAATGACTGAATCGCAGTTAGCAGGGAGCTATCCGCAGTACTGAAATCTCAGTAGGGGACAGCTCCAGGTGCTGAAGTTCAGCACCGCCATCTGGGAACCTGACAGATGCTCCGGGACAATTCAGCAGGATCCGGTTTGGTGTTTGGTTTAATTTTTGCCCCGGACACAAAAATGCTGCAAGCTCCGATTTTGTGTCCGGGGCAAAAAAAGAATGCAACCTGATGCTGCCGGACAGGGACAGGCACCATAGGGCTACATTGTGTCAAAATCGGGTTCGGGCTGTCAGATTTGCATCAGACAGCCCTGGACCTGATCTCACCGTAGTGTGAAGCCGGCCTTACAAGGAACTAAACTAAAAAAAATGGTCCTGCAAATATATTACTATAAGTACAATGTGAATGTGCACATTCACTCTCCAGTCATAAACAGACAAAAACTAGGATAAAAACAGGGGGTAAATACATGTTACAATATGCCCTATTGTGACATCAGCATTAGAATACATGGGCCCATCAGTAACATTTACTTCGGGGGCCCCTGTTCAGCTACATGCAAATATTACATTATCCTCATTCACAAAGTTACCTCTGCTTCTATATAATAATACAAGGGTAGCGTGTTAATTAATTGAATGATGAGATGTTTCCCCTGTCTATATATAGTGAATCAAATGAATTGTGCCATAGACTTCTCATATAGGTGGAGTAAAGGCCCACCGCGGTATTTACCTGTTCACCAGTGGGCCAGTCTGAGCGTGCATGACATGTTGTAACACTCACTGGGTGAGCATCTGGTAGTAAACCAATGGATTATGGCACCAATCGCCACATAGAGGATCAATTCGAAAGACCACCAAGTGTTCGCTAGAGTCTCAAGTGGTGAGGATAGGCTTTGCTTGTAGGTAGCCATCAGGCGCCGCCCCAGGGGTCTTGGTACCATGAAAGCTGACTCCAGGGGTCAGCTCCTAAGGGCAGAATCACAGAGTCGGTGCGGCCTTAGTGGCCATTGCTGGCAGGTGGCAAGGATTAGCGGGTATCGGTAGGTGCAGGCAGTTGTAACACATGTCAGGTGCAGGCTGGTATGACAGCACAGCAGGGGCAGACTGGTATGGCATCACAGTAGCTGTAGACAGGTGCAGGCTGGTATGGTGGCACAGCAGGTGTAGTCAGGTGCAGGCACTAGGACGAGACACAGGTTAGCAGGTACGAGCACAGGGTAAAGGACAGGGACCTGAAAACAAGCAATGTATCTGTAGGGATTAGGCAGTATTGCTTAGGCACCTCCCAGAGGGGGAAGGTACCTTAAATACGGCTCCTGGGCAAGGTGTTCTGGTCCTTTAAATAAAAGGGGGGCCTAAGCACACATCTGGAAGGTCTGCGACACAGACACTGGACCGGAGGACAAGAGGCAGGAGACAGAGCCGCAGCAGACGCTGCAGGCCCACTGGAAGGGTGAGTGCACTGTGGTTGCTGGTCTCCCTGCTGTGGAGATGCTGGCGCCACAGCGAGCGCTATACATGTATGAGCAGTGACAGCAGTCACCGGACCTAAGTGATAGAAGCTAATACAGTAGAAAAATTTAACAATAATGAACAGAATTAAGCTTGACCCTGCACAATAGTCACGGTCTCTAATGTGACACCTTGGAAAAGTGACTTACCCAAGTTTAGGCACCCTAGGTCCCATTCCAGTAATTGCAAAATATTCTAAACTAACACTTTTCTATCTAGTCTGAAGGAAGACAAATCCAATATGTTACAAGAGCTGCAAAGACTGTGGAACAGCCGGAAGAAGATCCAGGAGGCTGAACAGTTGGCGCTCCGAGAAAAAAATGAAATGGTATGTCCGACATCTACAGTTATATTATACTAGATGGTGGCCCGATTCTAACACATCGGGTGTTCTAGAATATGTATGTAGTTAATTTATGAAGATTTAAGAATAATGCAATGAATACACAGGATTTTCCTGGTAAAATATATACATTAACAATAAATGTTATTGCTCGCGCTGTGAATGGGGGTTAAATTCCGCGCTAATACCGCTGATTGGTCGCGACCACCCGGCCGCGACCAATCAGCGACGCGGCTTCGTTCAATATATCTGCACGTGTGACACCTCATCAGTGATCAGTAAGGTACCATCACACTTGGCGACGCTCCAGCGATACTTACAGGTCATTTCGTTGTCAGGATCGCTGGAGCGTCGCCAAGTGTTACTGTATCTTACTGATCGCCACGATCAGCGATTTCAGAGTGGGGGCCTGGTCACTGCTGCATGTCACACTGAGCAACATCGCTAGCGCCGGTCAGGGTACTTCTATTGCAAGCGGCCGGGAGAAGACTGGCTAGCGCCGGTCATCTCCCGGCTGCGTCACCACTGACCTCCGTGCGGCACGAGATGACCCTTGGCTACCATCAATAGTGGTGGCGTGCGTGGTTCAAATCCCGAGCCAATTCGCAGCCAGACTGCGAATGTCGCTGATTGTTTGCGGCCGGCCGGGCGCGACCAATCAGCGATGCGTGATTTGCATTACAGAGAGACAGACAGACAGAATTACATGACTATATAGTAGATGGGAGCCCGATGCTGTCGCATCGGGTGGTTGGTGAGATCATGATGCGGGGGTCGTGGGGTGTGAGTGGAAGCACTGGGGGTGAGTGGGGCATTGGGGGGTGAGCAGGAGCAGTTGGAGGTGAACAGTGGGATGGAGTGGCTCCAGTCCCCCTCCTGCCCCCCTACTCCCCCCTCCTGCTCCCCCCCCTCCTGCTCTCCCCCCTCCTGCTAACCCCCTCTCCTCCCGGGTCCAGTCCTCCTCCTGCTGCCCTGTTCCCCCCCTCTCCTCCAGGCTCCAGTCCCCCTCCTGCCCCCCTGTTCCCCCTCTCTCTTTCAGGCTCCAGTCCCCCTCCTGCCTCCCTGCTCCCCTTCTCTCCTCCAAGCTCCAGTCCCCCTCCTGCTCCCCCTCTCTCCTCCAGGCTCCAGTCCCCCTCCTGCCCCCCCGCTCCCCCTATTTCCTCTAGGCTCCAGTCCCCCTCCTGCTCCCCTGCTCTCCCTCTCTCCTCCATTCTGCCCCTCTCATAATATACCCCCAAACACTGCCCCCACTCTTAATATACCCACCACTGCTCTGCCCCCATTCATAATATTCCCCAACATAACCCCTCTCTGTAGCAAATACATGTCATCTTCAGCTCCATTGTGGAGTCACTGACTCACCATTGCCGCATCCTCACATGCGCCATCCCGTCTCAACCTCTCAGTAGTGACTCCTCTTCCTCTTGTATGTGTTCCACAGTGTGGAACGCAAAGGAAGAGGAAGTGAAGGGGGCTCCTCTTCCATGCGTTCTACGCAGTGGAAGTGACGGCCTGGATGCCGGGGCTAGTGACCGGCTCCAGGAATGAATGAAAGCAGCGCACCGCGACGCTGGTAAGATAATAATACCGGCGCAATGTGGGCGGGCGAGTGGCGGTGTGCCCCTTAGTCACTCCTGGGCCCCAGCATTTGCCCGGGTACGCCGGGTGCTGACGCTGGCCCTGCTCCACAGCCCTGCAACTTTCCGCCGCCGAGCTGCCAGGGAGCAGTGGGCAGGGCCATCTGCGGCTAATTCTGTCTGTTTCTCTGTAATATAAATCCTGCGTCGCTGATTGGTCACGGCCGGCCAGGCATAAGCAATCAGCGACAAGGGATTTCCGTTACAGAGAGACAGACAGACACGATAAGACGATTATATTATAGGATGTACAAATATATACTTGTTCACAGAATGGTCTTTTTATGCTATTTGGATCAGACTGGGGATTTACATACAGTATTTTAGAGAGTTGTATATATGGGCTTACTGGTTGTGGCCGCTGCTTATATGGGAAAAACCTACTGACCGATCACATTAAGTCTAGAACAGTGGTTCTTAACCTTGTGTGAGGTACCCAACCTACCAGTTTCATATGCACATTCACTGAACCCTTCTTTAGTGATAAATCTACATGCAGCCGTCGGGAGTGTGTTGACCTCCGTGGTGGAGGCTCCGCCGAAACCCTGAGACCGACACACCAGATCGAACCCCGGTTAAGAACCATTGGTCTAGAAACATCTGTGCCGGGGAGATGCATGTTTGTGCTCTCTTTGTATGGAGACAGTATACCAGACGAGGGTTTTAAGTTGGTTATTTTTATTTTATTTTTTATGCTAATAAACGTTATAACTGTATATGACTGTTTCTCTTTTACTTTCTGTGATGTATCCTCTCAGGAGAAAAAATATCATCAAGAACAAGAAAAAACACATCATCTCGAGGACAAGGTAGGCATTCCTCAAACCTGTGTTTTACAGCATTGTCCTCACTGCTCTCCCACCTCTCCTAGGCAAAGCCTTATCTTACAAAATGTCCTGTGCTGCTAAATTTCTTAATACAGCTTCATATTAAGAATAGTAGCTCCATATTTCTAACACAGAGCTCCAAATGCCCAGCATACATTTTTTGGCACTACTCAGGATTACTGCAGAGAAAAACCTTCTCGGATCTCAAACAAAGGCTTCATATACCAAGGGGAACTTCAGGTGCTCGCTTGAAAAAGTCCAAACAATTCCAGGAATTCAAGAAAAAAGCAAACGCGGCATTCTGTATCTGTAACAATCCATATTTTTTTTAGCAGATTAAAAATATTCCAACCAGGGAGAGAGCAGGGCTCAGGACTACAGCCTGTTTTGTGTATGCACGATCAGGTGGGACCAGTGGAAGCGTACATCCACGAAACAGGCTGTCGTCCCTGAGCCCTGGAATGTTTGGAATGTTGGAATGTTTTTAATTTACTAAAATAAAATCTGGATTATGATGGACACAGAGCGCCACTTTTGCTGTTGATCCGAGGCGCCCACTTTCTCATCCTAACGCACACTGTACCTGTAGGTCATCTAGGCTTTATGTGATGCAATACTTAATGCACAGGTACATTGTGGGCCCTTAAGATGTTAAAAAATACCATAATCAACAGTAAAACGTTATTCTCTAAATGTAGTGGTTTGAAGATCTTTTTGAGAGAAATAACAGTAAATTATTCAGCACAGAATACTGGATCTGATGAAAGATAGATTAATAAATACATAGTGTATTAAAGCCCCCTAATAAGCTAGTGTTATTAAATCTTATTTATATCATTTATTTTTTCTTAGCTCCTGTTCTCCAAAATGCGTGTGAAAGCCTGTCGTGTGGAGGTCAACCAGTTACAGCAACAAGTGTTGGACCTAAAGGTAAGTGTCATGGGGAAAGCCTCAAGTACTTGTCCAAAGCCAAGAGATGTTAGTTAAAGGTTTGCTTGTGGTCAAAAATTCTGCCACATTTATGTAGATTTGTGGCAGCTGAAAGGATCTAAGAGAAAAGGTCTAAATGATGGTTGACATTGTTCAACCCTTCATGCAGTAATAACGATCTAGTAGGGACTCTCTGATT
>JARQOC010000001.1:581574037-581666232 GCA_033576535.1 Allobates femoralis
CTGCTGCTTCTAGCTGAGCTGCTGGGACATCTCACTCTTTCTCTGTGTTCTGCTGGTACCACTTGGCTAGGCAACTTGAGTCCTCTGTGCTGTGCTGACCCCTCCGTGTTGCTTTGCACTGGTACTATGGGCATCTAGAGATCCCACTGTTCCTGGATTCACTGTGCTGTGGGTGCCAGACACAGTATCGGATCCGGTGTCCGTTCTGTGCGCTCTTCTGGGGCAAGTGAAGGTATCACTCCAGCTCCCAGGCGTGTTCCTCTGTCTGTAGCTCTCCTGTTCCTCCAACCCTTGCTAGGTCTGCACTGAGCTAACTCTGCTCTAAGTGTGCTCTTCACAGCCCTGCTCCGAGCTGAACTGAGCTCTCCCTCATTGTGGCGCCCCGCACTGAGTGCGTCACAGGAGGGTATTGCAGCCATAAAAGCAGCAGCAATATTCTCCGACCCAGCAGTCATCTGGTTAACTTAGAGATCCATACTCTGCATGCCTCACTTAGCATAGAGGGCCAATCAAGGTCCTGGTGGGCGGAGTGCAAGGGTAGTGTGTAGTGGAAGTTTAGTCCAGCTTAGAGAGTTCTAGTCTCGGGTCTGGAGAATTAACAGCAACTTAGAAGACCTCTGCAGATTCCCAGCTCTGCAACCTCGGAGAGGGGCTCGCACAGTCCCGTGCGGCCCCCTGGCCACCTTCTACCGGCCATCTCCCTACCAATCACGGGCATCATCATGCGGGCTCAAAACCACCCCGCGCCCTTATACAGCCGGTTTGCTGGTACCGAAGCTAGCAGCAGTTCAGCTCTGCTATGCGAACCAGAAGAGTGGAGGAGCAGCTCTACAGGAGCACCCCACCATCGCCAAATCCAGTCGTCTAACCAGCGGTGTACCCACCAAGGGACTCAAGGCTCCCCAAAGCATCCGGAACGTATATCCCGGATAGGGCATTCAAGCAGCCTCCCTGTACCCGACCTGGTATTCCTGGGCGACAACGGCAACTTATTTGTCACATCGCCATTGGACTCAGTGGCCGGTGTTCCTGCCTCGGCCGCTGGGAGGAGCCGGATTCCTTCGGCTAGTGGCGCCGGTGATAGGAGTGCCTTGTCCTCATATGGAACTGCTCCCGCGACGTCTGCCTCTGTCGCTGAGCGCCGCTGTGTTTCCCCTCTGGGTGGTGTTGGTCGCAGAGGAGCGGGCCCTGCAGAGGTGTCCGTTAGGAGTAGCCTGCGTTCTTCTGTCAGAGGTGGGGTGGGTGGAGCCAGTCGTGCATCTCCATCTGGCCTGGTTCTAGGGGCGGTCCGGATGAGATCATCAGGCTGTGAGCTCCAGCCTATGGGAGGTAACCGCGCCCTTCAAATACATTGGAGCCTGTCTTGCAGGCCGCCAGATATAGTTTTGGTTCCTCAGTGATAGTGTGTGTGTTTTTAGTTTTGACTCTGACCTTTGCCTGGATTTTTGACCCTGCTTCAGCCTATCGATTTTGTACCTCAGCTGCCCTCTTGGTTTTTGCCCGTGACCCTTGCCTGGATTTTTGACCCTGCTACTGCCTGATGATTTTGTACCTTCGCTGCCCTCTCGGTTTTGACTCGGACTTCTGACTTCGTTTTTCGGGTCTTGATTTTTTCCCCTGGCGACCTTCCCTGCTCTGTTGCTCATATAGGCAGCTACCCCCTGGGCTCCGCTATAATTCCAGATCCCTGTATAGGGGTTAAGGGTCTCGGGGTTTCTCGGAGTGCTGCCTTACCAGCAGCTCAGCCTCACAGCGGATGGTCGTCACATTATATATGGCCTTACCATTTTTATATATAGATCTATATATAAAAGCATTCCCTTACCTTTTTTTTTTTTCTCTCTCCTTTTCCCAATGTTTTTTTTTTTTACTCTGAGTTGTGTCTACTGATTTGCTTCCCTCAAAGCACCTGTGTCCAGCTTCTCAGTTCTGTGGAGGAACACTCTCATCGTCTTATACCAACATGCTGTACAAGCCACAATCTGGAGTCCTCTGCATGAATGCTGGAGATGAGAAGGCCTCGTTCCCTGGATGTCAGCACCTGGGTGGCTCTGGCTCTGCTTGCCCAGGTGCCAAGGTATTGCAAGCGGATGCTGTCAAAGTCTTGTTACCTATTTCTTTGACTTATTCTAAGAAGTCTGTGTGTTTAGAGTCCGTATAAAAGAAGGCGATGAGTGGAAGACCGCGTTTAACACACCTCTCGGCCATTTTGAGTATCTTGTAATGCCGTTCGGGTTAAGTAACGCACCTGCAGTTTTTCAGAATTTTGTCAATGATATTTTCAGAGATATCAGTGGTGTATATGTGGTCGTTTATTTGGACGACATTCTGTTTTTTTCTCCTGGTCTTTGGTCGCACGTCCGACATGTCCGTACTGTACTCCAGAGACTCAGAGAGCATTCTTTATTCGCCAAATTAGAGAAATGTGTCTTCATGGAGGAGGAGATAAACTTTTTGGGGTATATTATATCTGCTAAAGGTTTTCGCATGGATCCTGCCAAAATTAAACCCATTAAGGAATGGGTACAACCCAAGTCTCTGAAGGCACTGCAGCGATTCTTGGGTTTCGCTAACTATTATCGCAAATTTATTAAAGGGTTTTCCGAGATAGCCAAACCTCTCACTGATTTGACACGTAAAGGGGAGGATGTGGTTAATTGGAAGCCTGAAGCAATTTATGCGTTTTCTAAGTTAAAGGAATGTTTCTCCTCTGACCCTATATTGGTTCAGCCTGATCTGGACCGCCCCTTCATTGTAGAGGTAGATGCCTCTGAAGTTGGAGTGGGAGCAGTGCTGTCACAAGGCACTGCATCCCTCACTCAGCTTCGTCCGTGTGCCTTCTTTTCCCGAAAATTTTCATCTACCGAGATGAATTATGACATAGGTAATCGGGAGTTGTTGGCAATCAAATGGGCCTTCGAGGAATGGCGCCACTTCCTCGAAGGCGCCAAACATAAGATTACCGTAATTACTGACCACAAAAACCTGACCTACTTGGAGTCAGCAAAAAGACTGAATCCTAGACAGTCTAGGTGGGCTTTGTTCTTCTCCAGATTTGATTTCGTTATCACTTTCCGACCAGGTACTAAAAATGTGAGGGCTGATGCCCTGTCTCGAAGTTTTTGCCCCATACAAGTCGAGGACGTTGAACCGACTCCCATTTTAGCCAAGGGGATTGTTGTCTCGGCTGTGTCTTTGGGTCTTCTGGAAGAGATTCGTGGATCTCCAGAACAGGCCCCTGACACTACTCCTGACCAGAAACTATTCATCCCTGCCGCATACCGCCTCAAAGTCCTTAAGGAATCTCATGATTCCGTCCTTGCAGGTCATCCTGGTATCAATAACACCATCAGACTTGTGACCAGGAGTTTGTGGTGGCCAACCATAGTAAAGGACTGTAAGGAAATATGTACTGGCTTGTGAAACCTGTGCTCGCGCTAAGTCTCCCCGCAACTGCCCTGCCGGGTTGCTCTAGTCCTCGCCTACCCCTGAGGGTCCTTGGACTCATATCTCCATGGATTTTATTACTGACCTGCCACTCTCAGAAGGGAAGACTTGTATCTGGGTAGTGGTAGACAGATTCAGCAAGCAGTGTCATTTTGTTCCGCTGTCCGGGTTACCTACCGTATATACTCGTGTATAAGCCGACCCGTGTATAAGCCGACCCCCCTACTTTTGCCCCCAAAACCTGGGAAAACCTATTGACTCGTGTATAAGCCGAGGGTGGACTCCAGCACAGGTATACAGCCCCCAGCAGTGTGGTATACAGGCCCCCCAATGGTAGTATACAGCAGCCTCCCCAGTGGTAGTATACAGCAGCAGCCCCAGTGGTATATACAGCAGCAGCTCCAGTAGTTAGTATACAGCATCCCCAGAGGTATATACAGCCCCAGTGGTAGTATACAGCATCCCCAGAGGTATATACAGCCCCAGTGGTAGTATACAGCATCCCCAGAGGTAGTATACAGCAGCCCCAAAGGTATATACAGCAGCCCCAGTGGTAGTATACAGCAGCCCCAGTGGTAGTATACAGCAGCCCCAGTGGTAGTATACAGCAGCCCAGAGGTAGTATACAGCAGCCTCAGAGGTATATACAGCCCCATTGGTAGTATACAGCAGCCCCAGAGGTATATATAGCCCCAGTGGTAGCATCCAGCAGCCCCAGAGGTATATACAGCCCCAGTGGTAGTATCCAGCAGCCCCAGAGGTATATACAGCCCCAGTGGTAGTATACAGCAGCCCCAGAAGTATATACAGCCCCAGTGGTAGTATACAGCAGCCCCAGAGGTATATACAGCCCCAGTGGGAGTATACAGCAGCCCCACAGGTATATACAGCCCCAGTGGTAGCATCCAGCAGCCCCAGAGGTATATACAGCCCCAGTGGTAGTATACAGCAGCCCCACAGGTATATACAGCCCCAGTGGTAGTATACAGCAGCCCCAGAGGTATATACAGCCCCAGTGTAGTATACAGCAGCCCCACAGGTATATTCAGCCCCAGTGGTAGTATATACAGCCCCAGTGGTAGTATATACAGCCCCAGTGGTAGTAGATTGCAGCCCCAGCGGTAGTATACAGGGCCCCAGCAGTATATACAGCCCCAGTGGTATATACAGCCCCAGTGGTAGTATATACAGCCCCAGTGGTAGTATATACAGCCCCAGTGGTAGTAGATTGCAGCCCCAGCGGTAGTATACAGGGCCCCAGTAATCCAGGGCCCCCCCAGCGTCTCTCCGGTCACCTGAAAAGCAAACTATACTTATCAGTGTCCGCTGTCCGCGCCCGCTCGCCTCTGCTGTGACAGTGCCGTCTGCGATCCTCCTTCTTCATGCGGCGTCTTCCGGTTTCCTGTGCTCGTCGCAGGGAATGACGTCATTCCCTGCGACGAGCACAGGAACCCGGAAGACGCCGCATGAAGATGGAGGATCGCAGACGGCAGACCGGGCAGAGGCGAGCGGGCGCGGACAGCGGACACTGATAAGTATAGTTTGCTTTTCAGGTGACCGGAGAGACGCTGGGGGGGCCCTGGATTACTGGGGATGCGGGGGCTGCTGTATACCGATGTATACATCGGTATGTACCGATGTATACATCGGTATACAGCACTGACTCGCGTATAAGCCGAGGGGGGTACTTTTCAGCCCAATTTTTGGGCTGAAAAACTCGGCTTATACGCGAGTATATACGGTAATTCTGAGACCCTGAGCAAAGTATTTATTAATCATGTTGTGCGATTGCATGGTGTTCCTGTGAATATTGTTTCTGACAGGGGCACCCAGTTCGTTTCTAAGTTTTGGAGGGCATTCTGTAAATGGATTGGAATTGACTATTCCTTTTCTTCTGCCTATCACCCTGAAACCAATGGTCAAACCGAGCGCGCTAATCAAGCTCTCGAGCAGTATCTACGTTGTTATGTCTCTGAGCATCAATCTGATTGGGTGGAACATCTGCCACTAGCGGAATTTGCCATGAATAACCAGTACCAGGAGTCCATCAAGACCACCCCTTTCTACTGTAATCATGAGCTACACCCGCGCTTTTGTTCATTTTCTTCTGGGCTTTCTGACGTCCCTGGGGTAGAAAGGTCCGTAGATCAGTTAAAGACTATCTGGTCTGAAGTGAACAAAAACTTAAAGGGGGCTCAGACTAGGCAGGCGTCTTCTGCTAATAAACGGCGCTCCAAGGGTCCAGACCTGGGAGTTGGGGACAAAGTTTGGTTGTCTACGAAAAATATCAAGCTCAAAGTGCCGTCTGCCAAACCAGGTCCCAGGTTTATTGGTCCGTATGAAATAATTGACGTGATTAACCCTGTAGCCTTTCTTCTGAAGCTCCCTCAATCATTCAAACTGCCCAATGTATTCCATAAATCCCTTCTCAAATTGTACCGATCTCCGATTCGTCCTGTCCGGTCTCCTCCTCCTCCGGTCTTGGTCGGGGGTGCCGTGGAATACGAAGTTCAACGGATCCTTGATTCCCATTTAGTGAGAGGATCCGTGCATTATCTGGTACATTGGAAGGGCTATGGTCCGGAGGAGAGGTCCTGGGTGCCTGCCAGTAATATCCATGCCAAGGGTTTGATCAGGAAGTTTCATCTTCTTCATCCCAATAAACCGGGTTTTGTGGGTCCGGAGGCCCCTCGTAGAGGGGGGGGGTAATGTCGCATCGCCATTGGACTCGGTGGCCGGTGTTCCTGCCTCGGCCGCTGGGAGGAGCCGGATTCCTTCGGCTAGTGGCACCGGTGATAGGAGTGCCTTGTCCTCATATGGAACTGCTCCCGCGACGTCTGCCTCTGTCGCTGAGCGCCGCTGTGTTTCCCCTCTGGGTGGTGTTGGTCGCAGAGGAGCGGGCCCTGCAGAGGTGTCCGTTAGGAGCAGCCTGCGTTCTTCTGTCAGAGGTGGAGTGGAGCCAGTCGTGCATCTCCATCTGGCCTGGTTCTAGGGGCGGTCCGGATGAGGTCATCAGGCTGTGAGCTCCAGCCTATGGGAGGTAACCGCGCCCTTCAAATACATTGGAGCCTGTCTTGCAGGCCACCAGATATAGTTTTGGTTCTTCAGTGATAGTGTATGTGTTTTTAGCTTTGATTCTGACCTTTGCCTGGATTTTTGACCCTGCTACTGCCTGATGATTTTGTACCTTCGCTGCCCTCTCGGTTTTGACTCGGACTTCTGACTTCGTTTTTCGGGTCTTGATTTTTTCCCCTGGAGACCTTCCCTGCTCTGTTGCTCATATAGGCAGCTACCCCCTGGGCTCCGCTATAATTCCAGATCCCTGTATAGGGGTTAAGGGTCTCGGGGTTTCTCGGGGTGCTGCCTTAGCAGCAGCTCAGCCTCACAGCGGATGGTCGTCACATTATTTAGTTAGAATGGAGGAACACCGCGGATCCCTGAGGGACACCGATCACTGCTGAGTCCACCCGGTCTGCTACCCATAACTGTATACCATGTACTGCTTGCTGGCTACAGTAAAAGACCCGTTACAGAGACTTACAGTGTCCGTGCTTCCTTATGATTACATCCGCCTGCACACAAGGTAACCACAGCTGCGGCATAACATCTTAAGCAGCTCCATCCTCCGGGATCACCGCTCAGCCTGTGGGGAGCGTTCCATCTTGCTGCATTCCATCCCCCGGAGGCCCCGTAGCGTCGGTAAAGTTACCGAACTACTCATAGGTGGCGTCACAAAACAATTAACCCCATAATCTGTTCCCGCAAGACGTCTTCAACCCTTTTGATCTGCACTCTACCGGGCCCCACTACCGGCAGGCGCGGTCCACCCGTGACAAGGAGGAAGGAGCTACTGCCTGTCTAAACCGGAGTCCCGGCCGCGGTGAGTCATCATGAGCTGGAGTATTTAAGGGAGCAGGTTGTGCTCCCCCTCCTGGACCAGAGGTGCTAGTGTTTGTCAGTGGGTAGTGGGGAGAGACCCCTTTTGTGGTGTTATTGTGGCACATTAACCCATGGGGTGCCACACAAACTTCAGCACCATGGACAGCAGTATTTCAAACAAAGGCTGTGAATTCAGCACCAAGGACAGTGGCAGAGCAGACACAGGCAGACTTCAGCACCATGGACAGCAGCAGAGCAGACACAGGCAGTCTTCAGCACCATGGACAGCAGCAGAAAACTAATCATACTAAATATCGGATCAGGGAGCATATTTGGCAACACTTTCCGCACATCCTGTACTGTCAGGTTCTGTCCGGGGGATCCTGCAAAAAACAGGATCCACCCTGACAGGCCAAAACCGTGGTGTGAAGCCAGCCATTAGAAAAAATGAACATGTCAATTCTTTTCTGAACTTTTGCTAAAGTGGAAACACCTGTGGTTTTCCATTTTCTGCAGAGAAATAAAACCAGTGTGTGTGTGAAAGCTTTTCCCTGCTGGAAACCAAAAACTCAGGATTAGATTAGCATACATTTACATAAAACCAAGACAAAACCTGATCTCAAACACAGCAAAACCTTCCTGTGGGCACATACCCTTAATGTTGATGCTGAACAACTGACGTCCCTCAATCACCCAAACTCTGAACTAAAAAATCAGAGACATCACTAATACTCCAGAGCTGCACTCACTATTCTTCTGGTGCAGTTACTGTGTACATACATTACATTACTGATCCTGAGTTACCTCCTGTATTATACTCCAGAGCTGCACTCACTATTCTGCATGAGGGGGGCGTGCCCAGCAGCTAATGGCGCCGGACGCGTATTGAAGAGGCTCCGCCACACAGATCCCGAAAGCGGCACCTAACGGCTCATCCCGAGCTCCAACAAGCAGCCCAGGAGCCCGTCTGCCACCACAGCACAGCCGGTCATGCCGAGAGCGAGTTCCAGGCGGAGAGAAACTGGGAACAAGCTCACTAACTTCTTTCAGCCCGAGGGGCAGAAAACATCCAAGATGGCGCCCGCCAGGGAAGACACGGCAGCTCCTGTCCACAACTCGGCACACTCTCCCCGATCTCCCCGCCGCTCAGCTGAACAGCACGCAGTGACCAGAGATGACTCCCCAATCACTAAGAGGTACATGAGGGACATGCTGGGAGCAATGCGGGACTCCATGCTAGGAGAACTGCGCAGCATGAGGGAGGAGATGAAAGCAGAGATGGCGGCCATAGGGGAGAGAACCTCTAAGGTGGAAGCCAAAATGGCCGATTATGCCTCGGCCCATAACAATCTAGCAGACAGCTATGATATTCTAGATAGGGAAATGGGCTCCACGCAAGCTAGGATGTGCCACCTGGAAGATGGTCTCCGTAAAAGTAACATTAAACTGAGAGGGGTTATGGAGGAGCAGGAAGCAGAGGACCTTCAGGGGATTGTAGCTGCATTTCTGACCGCAGCCCTGCCGGACACCCCCCCAGAGATGATGGAAGTTGTGAAAGCTTATAGACTCCCAAAACCGGCTAAACTTCCTAAAGAAACCCCTAGAGACATTCTGATATCATTTCTGAGACCTGATTCGAGAGACACACTCCTTTATGCCATGAGAGCTAACCCCCCCTTACCAAAACCTTTTGACAAAGTGGCAACGTATCCGGACCTGTCGCCGGGAACGCTGGCCAGGAGGCGTGAATTCTCTTCCAGCTGCCGTACACTACGTGAGAGGGGGATCCAATATGCATGGGGATCTCCCCCAGCCGTGAACTTTCGTTACAAGGGAACCAGGCACTCCTTTGCATCCCCCACCCTGCTCAGAAAAGCCTTAAAAACATGGAATATGGTGTCCCCCACCTCCCAACCGCACTCACCAAGAACACCTCATGAGGACTCCCAGGCGGCTCACCCACGGGGACAAGAATGATGCGACACAACTAGGGATAAGAAACTTCTGGATCTTTGTGGCTCAACCTCCTTGTGTGGCTTTTGCCAGCTTGGTCCCATTGAACTTCTTCTGCAGACTTGTCGGAGGACCCCCCGGTTTAGAGGTCCCTCTGAATCCGGAGCTCCCGGTCCTACCGCTGCTAGGAGAGACTCGAGTGGGACCTTTATTTCTACCCCCATAAGCTCAGACATTTTAGTCTGACTTTATTGCAAGTTTACATTTGTGTTATTACCCTGTATATAACCCCCCCTACCTGACTCCCTCCCCAACACCTCCCCCCCCCTCCCCCTCACTCCCTACCCAGCAGCTCTTTCTCTTCATATCTTTACCCCCCCCTCCTTTCATCTCTGTCATCTTTTTCTCACTTCTCCAGGGGCTGTCTCTCGGCGTCCCCCTTGGGTGCCTACGCACGTCTGTAAGGCTCCCACTACTCTTAACAATGTCCCAATCAGCCTTGTCACCCTCTCCTTCCATTCTGCAGATAGCGTCCCTCAACGTAAGAGGATTGAATTCCCCAGTGAAACGCTCCTTTTTGTGGAGAGAGACCAGGAGACTCAAAGCAGACGTACTCTGTATTCAGGAAACGCACCTTCTATCGGAGGACAACCATCGGGTAAGACACTCCTCCTACCCCCACATATTTTTCGCAAACAGCAAAACAAAGAAAGCGGGAGTCTGCGTGTTGGTTAGCGGCAGAGTCCAGTTTCAGTTGAACTCTATGGAAGCAGACCCACTGGGGAGATACCTCATTCTAAACTGCTACATAGCAGGGGAGCTGCTCACCATAGTGACGGTATACGCCCCGACCACAGGCCAAATGAAATTCTTGAGGTCCCTCTTTAAAAAAGTGAGAGACTTCGCAGTGGGACCCTTGGTATTATGTGGTGACTTTAACCATGTGCTAGAAAAGAGACTGGACTCTTCTGCGCCATCCACAAGGAGAGGAGGAGACTTGGCCGATGTGAGCAGGGAGTTCAGACTCCATGATGTGTGGCGATATCTGCACGTGGAGGAGAGGGACTACACCTTCTTCTCCAGCTCCCACAAATCCTACTCTAGGATTGACTTCTTTCTAGTGGGAGATGACATTTTGCCCCGTTGCTCTGCAGCCTCTATTGGCCTGATCACGTGGTCGGATCATGCGCCTGTGACGCTGTCGATCAATTTGGGGCAAAGAAGCGGTACCCACCGCCGCTGGAGGATGAGCGTCGGACTTCTATCGGACCAACTCACTCTTGACTTCCTAGACTCGAAATTGGAGGAATACTTCCTCATAAACGATAACAACGAAGTGACAGATGGGACCCTCTGGCATTCCCATAAGGCAGTTCTCCGGGGCCTCTTGATTCAAAAAGCCTCCCAGCAGAAGAGGATGCGAGAGGGGTTGTGGAGGGAATGGACGGATCAAATACGGGATTTAGAGAAGGTAAACAAAACTAGCCCATCCCCACTTCTGACCTCTCAAATACTAGAGTTACGCACAAAACTTAGAACCCAACTGCTTTACTACCACGAACTAAGCTTAAGAAAAATAAACACTCAATACTACTCAGCAGGGGACAGAGCGGGTAAACTACTCGCTAAAAGACTGAAAAAGCGGGTGACCCGCTCCATGGTGACAACTATGTCTGCGCCTGGGGAAGGCCAGGTTAGGGACCCCACGGAGATAGTGGAAGTCATGGCGGACTATTATTCCAGCCTGTACAACCTTGTTAACGACCCCCAGACTCCACAGCCCTCTCAGAGCCTGATTCAGGACTACCTGTCACGACTTGACCTCCCAACCTTACAGCCGGACATACTGTCAGACCTGAACAAACCATTCACGCTCTCTGAAGTGACAGTAACCATCCAGTCACTCAAATCTAACTCAGCTCCAGGGCCAGATGGGTTCGCCAATGAATACTACAAAGTCTGTTCGCCCCGACTGGCGCCCTACCTCCTCCGACTTTTCCAGTTTTGGCAAGCTGAGGGCTCTCTACCAGCCGAAGCACTGGAAGCCACGATCACCACTATTCATAAGCCGGGGAAACCTCCTGACATGCCTGGCAGCTATCGTCCCATCTCGTTACTCAATACGGATGTGAAGATATATGCCAGGCTGCTGGCCTCCCGTCTGGCACAGGTGATCCCGCAATTGGTGAACTCGGATCAGGTGGGTTTTGTGGCGGGTCGTCAGGCAAGAGACGGGACCAGACGTGCGTTGGACCTGATTGAGATAGTGGAGGGGAGGGGGTCCCCCAGTGTATTCCTGTCTCTGGACGCCGAAAAGGCGTTCGACAGGGTACACTGGGGATACCTGAGAGAGGTATTAGGAAAATTTGGTTTCGCAGGCCCGATTCGGAAGGCCATCCTGAGTTTGTACTCCAATCCAGGGGCTCGGGTATCTATGTCAGGATACTCTTCACGACATTTTGCAATCACTAATGGGACGAGGCAGGGTTGCCCCTTGTCTCCCCTGATATTTGCCCTGGTCATGGAGCCTCTTGCCGCCTCGATCAGGTCTAACCCACATATAACTGGTATTCTGGTCGGATCTAAACAACATACTATAGGTTTATATGCAGACGACGTTATAGTGACATGCACGGACCCGGGCGACTCCCTCACAGCCTCAATTCAGGAACTTGAAACATTCTCCAAAATTTCTTACTACAAGTTGAACATGGGAAAGTCGATGGCTCTCCCGATTAATATACTGGGGTCAGAGCTAGGGGCCCTCTCATCTCGATTCCCCTTTACTTGGGCGCCGGATGGCATACCCTATTTGGGAGTCGTGCTGTGCTCTTCACAAAAAATAGCACGAGCTAACATATCGAAGCTGATAGATTCGCTGAGGGGCTCCCTAGACTCTGGTCCCTGTCCTCCTTTGTCCTGGATGGCCCGTATCCAGGCTTTCAGAATGATCTGGCTACCAAAAGTACTATACCTGTTCCGCTGCCTCCCACTGAACTACCCGACCACGCTACTCGCTCAGTTACAGAGACTAATTAACAGATTTGTCTGGGCGAAAGGCAGACCAAGGGTCAACAAGCAAACGATGTACCTGAAGCTTAGGGGTGGTGGCATGGGAGTGCCAGATGTCATGACATACCTGAAGGCAACGATCCTCGAGGCGTCGAGAGAGTTGTGGAGGGGCCACTCGGACTTGGGCTGGATCCAACTAGAGACGGAGTTAGCACCAGAGATTCCGCCAAACAGACTCCTGGCTGGGGTTGGATTGGGTCCTGTGAGGCTGGTTCACCCACTGGCCACGATTCGGGCAATGCAAAGGGTTTGGGGTGGGGCGCCTGTTGGTTGGACCAGACTTGCTCCTGATAAGCTCCCCATAGATGCCCTCCAGATCCATATTCCAACGTTGAACCTGACAACGTGGCAAGGCCTGGGAATCAACACACTAGGAGCCTTAATGAGTGATGGTAAGCTACTCTCCTTCCGGGATTTTTCCGGAGGGAAGGGTGAGCTGCAAAATACCTTCCTCCAATATTCCCAGATCTGCCATTTTCTCAGATCTTCAGACTGCACACATGACCTGAAGCAGCCTATTCCATCCCCATTTCAACAACATATCCTCTCCGACAGTACTGTCCATAAAGGCCTATCCTCTATCTATGAGGGACTGTTGTCCCAAAACGCCCCTAACAAATTGCATTATATGGAAATTTGGGAGAGGGAATTGAACTTCTCTGCAGATGTAGATGAATGGGAGGGAGCAATAAGAAGTGTCACCCAGTCCACGAGATGTATTAATCACCTAGAGTCCCTCAAAAAAATACACTTAAGATGGTATACCCCCCCCGTCCAGGCTGGCTAAATTTGGGGCAGGTGGTTCACCCCTGTGCTGGAGGCAATGTGGACAGAAGGGGGATTTGCCCCACATGTGGTGGCACTGCCCTAGGATTTCACAGTTCTGGACTCTAGTGGCTAGCCTGGTGGGGTCGGTTACCGAGACGTTCATCCCCTTAACCCCACAACTTGCAGTGCTACATATAGGAGCGGAGGTCCTCCCCCCGATACCTAGACACGTTACCTCATACATCTTAACTGCGGCCAGACTGTGCGTGGCAGCTGCATGGAAGAGTACAGTGCCACCATCTCTGAGTGATGTAACCAACAAATTGAATCTAATTTTCTGCCATGAATATCACCTGGCGATGGACGCTCCTAGACGCAGATATATAGCTGACGCTTGGCAACTATGGGCGAATCACCCAGCGGCTATGAAACCTAAGTTTTAGGCGATGGCCGAGGCGACCGAGAGGCAGCTCCTTATTCTATTCTATTCTGTTATTCGGTTACGTTGTTACCTTGCTCCTTTAATCCTTCTTATTCCATTACTTCATCTTTTAGCTTTTCTCCTCACAATTCCTTCAAATTCACCTCCATACATTACTCCACATCCTATATCCCGTCTCCTCCTTCTCCTTCGTTAACTCTCAATCACTCTTTCTGGCTCTTCCCCTCTTCTCCCTCCTCTCCCCATCTCATTCTACATAATTTTCCCCCTTACTTCACTTATCTCCGAACCTCCTAATTCTCTCCCCTCCCATCCACCCCCCCCCCTTCCCCCCCCCCCCCCCCCCCCCCAGTGGTCTTTGCTCCCCCCCCCCCCCTCCCACTAAATCCTTAGGGAGGGAGTGTTTTTATCATTGGCTCGTTCCCTTCAGGCAGATCTCATAGCGGAAAACAATCCACCGGAAAACTAGCCTCAGGTCCTATGTATTGGCTTCCAGACCAAAAATTATAACGTACTTCCAAATTTGCATTATCCAAACAGTCCTAGGCCTTCAGAGCATGCCTGGAATCTCACTGTGCTATAAGAGTCATAGCCCCCTTCTCAACCTAACCCCATTAGACTCCCTAACCTCCCTTCCCTTGCCCCCCCCCCCCCCCCCGTTTCACTTATATTAACAGAAATTTCCTGATGTTTTAACACGTCTGAAGCATTGTTATACTTTAATTACATGTCTCTGTTATCGATACTTACATGTACAGTTTACCCTATTCTTGTTCAACTCTTACACCCAATAAAAACTTATTGAAGACTATTCTGCATGAATTTGACAATGATCACCCTCTTCTTTATGGGCTCTTAGGCTGGAATCACACTGTCCGTGTGATCTACAACTAAGTTGGACATGTCACGGATGAGTAACCTGGAATGGCCTCTCCCTCTCTGGACGGGAGCATCATCTGCTTGTGTTTCCAAGCGGCTTCTAACTTCTTTCTTGACAGGGCGAGGCCATTCCAAGTTTATCATCCATGGCACGTCCGACTTAGGCGGCCATCACACGGTTCAATTTAATGAACGATATCGCTTAAGCGATCTGCTTTTTGATTGCTTAAGCGATATCGTTTGTACAATGTAAAATCACTTGATCGTGACATCGCAGATATGAGAGCCGGAGCTCATATCAAGCGATAATCGCTTGATCAATCTGCTTCATCGTGGTGTGTGACACCACGATGAACGATCTCCCAGCGCAGAGCCTATGCTGGGAGACGGTATCTATGGTACACGTCGGGTTACTAAGCGCCGCGCGGCGCCTAGTAACCCGATGTGTACCATAGTTACCAGCGATCTCGCTGGCCAGCATCGCTGGTGAGTCTGTCTGTGTGACAGCTCACCAGCGATGTGAACGATATCGTTAGCGATCGCGCGTGCACGTGATCGCTTACAATATCGCTCACGATATTGTAGCGTGTGACGGCCGCACCAGTCGCATATCACACGGACAGTGTGATTCCAGCCTTAGCAGTTTTGTTCCTGATTCTTTTATGACATCTTGGCGTCAGATGTTTATTTACAGATCTTGCTCCCTCTCTATTGATTCTTACTTGGAGTCCTGAGGTTTCGTTGACCGTTGTTTTTTGGGTGCCCCCTTCTTCTTCCTGACCCCCGCCACAGGGGCGACAGCTGTGGTTTCCTTGGGAAAGCTAGGCTGCTGTGATCCTGGCGTAAGGGATGTTGTATCTCTCTCATCTCCAGTGCTAGCCTGCTCTTCTGTGTCCTCCTCCATGTCAGTATCTAGAAATAAAGTAGACTTTCCTACTAATACATTTTTAAAATGTTTAATACAGTAATCACTATATCTGACCACTAGAGGGTGGTGTTCATTTACAATCAGCCAGACATGTAATTACAATATTTGACCACTGGAGGGCACTTTTCTTGTACAATTAGCCAGACTTGTAGTACTATGTATGACCACTAGATGGCGCTGTTCATTTGTTCATTTAGAATCAGCCAGATATGTAATTACAAAATTTGACCACAAGATGGCACTGTTCAAGTACAATCAGCCAGACTTGTAGTTACTGTATTTTGCCACTGGAGGGTGCTGTTCATGTACAATTACATCTTTTTTTAAGTGAAAAAGAAGTTCAGCAGGTGGGAAGAAGAAGTGACTCCATCTGATAACATGTTATGGAATAGACAAATAAAAAGACTGATATCACTGCAGGCCTGGCAGCATCTCCTCTGTGAGTAAATCATTAAATTAGCAAGGAGTATCTGAGGTATGCATGATGAGGTTCTGCAGCAGCTGAAAGAGTATGATGAGTTTCTGCAGCAGCTAAAGAGTATAATGAGGTTCTGCAGCAGCTGAGAGGTATGATGGGGTTCTGCAGCAGCTGAGGTGTGTGTGATGCTATCCTGCAGCAGCTAAAATGTGTAATGAGGCTTTGCAGCAGCTCAGGGGTTTAATGAGGTTCTGCAGCATCTCAGGTGTGTATGATGATGTTCTGAAGCATCTGAGGTGTGTATGATAAAGTTCTACATCAGCTCAGGGGTATGATGAGGTTCTGAAGCAGCTGAAGTGTATAATGGGGATCTGTATCAGTTGAGGGATATGGTGAGGTTCTACAGCAGCTGAGATGTCTGATGAGGTTCTGCATTAGTTGAGATGTATGGTAAGATTCTGCAGCAGCTCTGGTATATGATGAGGTTTTGCAGCAGCTAAGTTTTATGATGAGGTTCTGCAGCATCTGAGGTGTATAATGAGATTCTGCAGCAGCTGAAGTGGGGCTGTTGCAGAAAATGAAAGGTATAAGAGGTTGTGTCTGGTAATCTTGAACCTCAATAACATGGTCCCCCGGACACTCACAGTCAGGAACACCGGATCATCAAACAGCTCCGCAGGAGACTCGAAGAAGTGGAAGAAAAAAGTCTAAAGATAAAGAAAAGAGAAATCTTAATACATGAGACTGATGAGACCAGAACAAGAGGGAGTGGAGTAAATGGGCGACTTCATCACAAAACGGGCTGTTCCCCTTCCGTATCCGCGATCTTTTGGTCTGTCCTGCGACCGTCACCTTCACTCACAACAACAGGTTTAATGTTGACGTGGAGAAACTGACGTCCCTCAATCACCCAAACTCTGATCTAAGGAAATAGAGACGTCACTAATACAACAGAGCTGCACTCACTATTCTGCTGGTGCAGTCACTGTGTACATACATTACATTACTGATCTTGAGTTACCTCCTGTATTATACTCCAGAGCTGCACTCACTATTCTGCTGGTGCAGTCACTGTGTACATACATTACATTACTGATCCTGAGTTACCTCCTGTATTAAACTCCAGAGCTGCACTCACTATTCTGCTGGTGCAGTCACTGTGTACACACATTACATTACTGATCCTGAGTTACCTCCTGTATTATATTCCAGAGCTGCACTCACTATTCTGCTGGTGCAGTCACTGTGTACATACATTACTGATCCTGAGTTACCTCCTGTATTATATTCCAGAGCTGCACTCACTATTCTGCTGGTGCAGTCACTGTGTACATACATTACATTACTGATCCTGTACTGATCCTGAGTTAAATCCTGTATTATACTCCAGAGCTGCAATCACTATTCTGCTGGTGCAGTCACTGTGTATATACATTACATTACTAATCCTGAGTTACCTCCTATATTATACTCCAGAGCTGCACTCACTATTCTGCTGGTGTAGTCACTGTGTATATACATTACATTACTGATCCTGAGTTACCTCCTGTATTATACTCCAGAGCTGCACTCACTATTCTGCTGGTGCAGTCACTGTGCACATACAATACATTATTGTTCCTGTACTGATTCTGTATTATACTCCAGAGCTGCACTCGCTATTCTGCTGGTGCAGTGACTGTGTACATACATTACATTACTGATCCTGTACTGATCCTGAGTTACCTCTTGTATTATACTCCAGAGCTGCACTCACTATTCTGCTGGTGGAGTCACTATGTACATATGTGGCGCCCCGCAACGAGTGCGTCACAGGAGGGTATTGCAGCCATAAATGCAGCAGCAATATTCTCTGATCACACAGTTAACTCAGAGATCCATACCCTACATGCATCACCTAGCATAGAGGGCCAATCAGGTCCTGGTGGGCGGAGTGTAAGGGTAGTGTGTAGTGGAAGTAAATTAGAATTAGAAAAAGTCTGGAAGAGCAACGTAGAAGACCTCTGCAGATTCCCAGCTCTGCAACTTAGGAGAGGGGGTTGCACAGTTCCATGCGGCCCCCTGGCCACCTTCTATGGGCCATCTCCCTACCGTCACCCGGTTGAGCACCATTATTCCCGGTGCATTACCAACCGAACTACGGGCATCAAAATGCGGGTCCAAAATCATCCCGTGCCCATCTACAGCCGGTTTGCTGGTACCGAAGCTAGCAGTAGTCCAGCTCTGCTATGCGAACCAGAGGAGTGGAGGGATCGCTTTACAGCAGCACCCCACCACCACCAAATCCAGTCGTCTAACCAGCGGTGTGCCCACCAAGGGACCCAAGGCTCCCAAAAGCATCCGGAGCGTATACCCCGGATAGGGCATTCAAGCAGCCTCCCTGTACCCGACCTGGTATTCCTGGGCGACAACGGCACAGTACTTAGATAGAATGGAGGAACACCGCCGATCTCTGAGAACACACTGGTCATTGCTGAGTCCACCCGGTCCACTACCTACAAACTGTATACCATGTATTGCCTGCTGGTTACAGTAAATTTGGGGTGCATTTTACTATATGGAAGACTGTGGGGGTGTATTGTACTATATGTCATGTTTTAAGGGTGCAATATACTATAAGGAGGACTGCGGGGGTGCATTATTCTATATGGAGGACTGCAGCGTGCATTATACTAAATGGAGGACTGTGGGCGTGCATTAATCTAGATGGAGGACTGTGGGGTGCAGTATACTATATGGAGGACTGGGGGGTTCATTATTCTATATGGAGGACTGAGGAGGTGCATTATTATATATGGAGGACTATGGGGGTGCATTATATTATATGGAGGACTATGGGGGTGCATTATATTATATGAAGGACTATGGGGGTGAATAATTATGGAGGAATTTGGGTGTGCAATAGACTATGTGGAATACTATGGGGGGTGCATTATATTATATGGAGCCAATTATACTTCATGGAAGCCATTATAATATTTGGAGGGCTCTGTGGGAGGCATGATAATACTTGGAGGGCTACAAGGGAGCCTTTATACTTTATGAAGGGCTATTTGAGAGCTATGTTGGGGGCCATTATACTGTACATAGGTCCATTATACTACATGCAGGGCTGGGCGGGGATCATAGTTTGGGATCATACTTTACTGGGGTAGTTGAAGGAGGTACATTAGGGTCATCATACTGTGCGTGTGGAGGGATGCACTGCGGGGGATCATACAGTGTTTGTGGGGCACTTTTGTTGGCATCACACTTTATAGGGGCAATGAAAGGGGAATCTAGGGCCTCAGTAGGAGGAAAATTACTTAGTGAAGGCAGAAATGTTGTGAGAGATGTACCTATGTGACCCAGCCAAATATTGTTTTTTTGGGGGGTGCCCAATTAAAACTTCTGCTCCATGATTTCTATAATGTAGGATGCATTGTCCCTCTGCTGCAGGACTGATTGGCCATAACTTACACACCAGGTCCAGTGCCGCTCCTCGATACATACAGGCATCCAGCCATGTTTCTCCTGAGCAGCGGTTCGTCGGTGGTGCTCGTCCCCCTTCCCGCTCTCACATCCTTTGCTCAACCAATAGGAAGGACCCTGTTATTAATTCCAGACAGTCCCGTGTGCGGCGCTTGTGATTGGCTAAGCAATTCAGGAGGAAGCGTGGTCTGTTGGAGGAGAAGCGCCATTTTACCAGCTTAGTGCAATGGTGGCTTGTTCATGTTCAGACTGCAGGTCGTTACCTGTGATGTGTGGACGGGGCTGCATGGTGACATGTCTGACTAGTCAGTGCCAGGCAGCGGTCCAGAGTATTGCAGGCGTGTGCCAGAGGTTGGCAATCAGTGCTGCCTCCTGTACTATAAGGATGCAGGACTGCCTGCCTACACGACCACAGCGCTGCCAGTCATCATTATTAAGTGTCTGTAACTTGTGCTAAGCCACCATTGCATTGATAATGATCCTTATTCTGGATTCTTCTGTGAGGTTCTTGTATGTGCATGTGATGGCACTGACATCTTTGTGTGGACATCTTTTTTTCTGTTTTTGTAAACTATAATGTTCATTATTTTGCTCATTTTTACAGGATAGATATAAATCTGTATGAACCAGAATTATTTTTACTGATTAAAAAAAATTACTAGCGGGGAGGAGGCGCCGTTTAGCAGTTCACCTCAGGCAGCAGAGAGGCTAGGTTCACCCCTGCCCTCACCTGTCTCAACACCACCTGGTTTCCCCTGCCTATGTGATCTGTCTTTGACCGCCTAATCCAGAATTCTAGCCTACTGTCCACACAAACTATGTCGTCCCAAAACAATTCCCCTTCCTTGACCTTACTGGGTGACACCAACTCCCCCACCCTCAATGCCCCAAAAAAAAACAAAGAAAAATCCAACCGAAACAAAACCGTCTCCCATTCCGCCGTACACAGAACCGCAAACGCTTTTCCAACTGTTGCAAAACTGCAAACGACACCGGCCGACGCGCATCAACCCACATCCAGCCCCTCCGAAAACCTTTTAGCACCTGCTGTACCCGAAATTCCTTAGTTACATCTTTGAACCCCCAGAATTTGAAACCCAAAAGCCAATGCAACCAGAAAAATATTCATTTTTGCCACTGACCACCCCAGAGTAGCCCCTTAATTAACAAAAAAAAACACATCAACATCCTATCCCCATTATCCCGAATCGGTCCTCACAACCTCAACCACCTCATCCACACATCCCACGCCTCCTGATAAGTCTTCCATGTCCGGGCCATCACAGATCCCCAGATCAAGCAACTCACTCCTCTCCAACCAGCGTCCAAGGGCACTCCATTCCCACATCGTGCGGTCCTGGGGCCAATTCCCAAAAACGAACCCACTGTAAATGAGACAAGGCGTCAGCAATAGAATTCTCTACCCCAGGGACATGCACCGCCACAATGGTCGCATTCAATTCCAAACACCGCAGAACCAGCTCCCTCATCAACGTAACAACCAGCGGAGACGATGCCGTCAGGTTGTTAATCACAACAACCACTCCCGTGTTATAATGAAACCTGATCTTACGATCCCTAAACTCATCACACCAAATGGACACTGCCACCACGATAGGGAATAACCCCTAGAGAATCAAATTCCATACCAAGCCTGCCTCCGTCCAAGTGGCCGGCCAAGTCCCAGAACACCACTGCCCCCTACAGTACACACCAAACCCTACACCACCTACCGCATCCATATAAATTTCCTGATCAGCATTTGATTGCACCTCACTGTGAACCAAAGAATGACCATTATACTCATTCAGAAACTTTCTCCAGACTGCCAAATCATCCCTGTGCCCTGCTTCAGACGCACAAATGATGAGGAAATTGTACCCCTGCCGTCACTTCAGCCAATCTCCTGCAAGAAAAAGCGGCACGCAAAATTTAGCTCCCCAAAAGTGATTGAAAGTCCTGCAACTTGATTTTGTGCAATCCTTGTGTTCTATGCACCTCCTTCCGAAGCGCCACCACCTTTCCCTTGGGCAGCCGACATTCCATTGCCACCGAATCCATCTCTATACCCAAAAAACTCAAACACGTCACCAGGCCCTCCGTCTTGGCAACCGCCGGAGGTACCCCAAACAGCTTCGCCATCCCCTCCATTGTCTGCAGTAAACCCTGACAGATCCCGGACCCTGGAGGCCCCAAAAACAAGAAGTCGCCCAGGTAATGTAAAACTGACTGGACGCCAGCAATATCTCTCATGACCCACTCCAAAAAAGAACTAAACATTTCAAACAAAGAACAAGAAATCGCACAACCCATTGGCAAACAGTGATCCACGAAAAAAAACCTTCCCAGTAACAACCCAACAAACAAACACTATCCGGATGCCTGAAGGCTGCCTCGATATCCGTTTTGGCCAAAAGTGCCCCACGCCCATACCGTCGCACCCACTTCACTGCCTCATCAAAAGATGTGTAAGCCACCGAACAGAGTTCTGGATCTATGCCATCATTCACTGATTAACCTCATGGGAACGACAAGTGGTGTATGAGCCGAAATGTGTTTGTCTCCTTCTTGGGCACTACCCCCAACAGGGAAACCACCAAACCTGCAACCGGCGGGACATCAAAAGGACCAAACCCTACGCCCTAACTGAACTTCCTTCTGAAGTTTTTCCCCAACCACTTCTGGGTACAGCAATGCCGATCTAAGATTGTGTTTTGAAAAAGGGACCTGATGACTAGGAGGGGGAATCCTAAAACCAACCCGAAAACCTTCCACCAAAACTCCTGCTATCTGTCTATTAAGGAACCTACTTAGAATGGGGGCCATCGCGTGCAGCCGTACTGGTGTCACCCCCTTTTCCTCTGCCCACTCCTCCCTTACTTTTTCCTTTCTTAAAATACTTAACTGCCCCATGCGAGGTTCCCCCACAATAGGAGCAGTGATCCTGGCTTAAGGGATGTTGTATCTCCCTCATCTCCAGTGCCAGCCTGCTCTTCTGTGTCCTCCTCCATGTCTGTATCTAGAAATAAAGTAGACTTTCCTACTAATATATTTTTAAAATGTTTAATACAGTAAGAAAAACATAAATGTATATGTAATGTCTATATCTGACCACTAGAGGGCGATATTCATTTAAAATCAGCCAGACGTGTAATTACAATATTTGACCACTGGAGGGCACTGTTCTTGTACAATTAGCCAGACTTGTAATTACTATGTATGACCACTAGAGGGCGCTAATCATTTACAATCAGCCAGACATGTAATTACAAAATTTGACCACAAAATGGCACTGTTCACATACAATCAGCAAGACTTGTAGTTACTGTATTTTACCAATGGAGGGTGCTATTCATGTACAATTACAACAGTTCTTTAAGTGAAAAAATTGTTCAGCAGGTGGGAAGAAGTAGTGACTCCATCTGATAACATGTTATGGATTAGACAAATAAAACACTGATATCACTGCAGGCCTGGCAGCATCTCCTCTGTGAGTAAATCATTAAATTAGCAAGAAGCATGTGAGGTATGTATAATGAGGTTCTGCAGCAGCTAAAGAGCATGATGAGGTTCTGCAGCAGCTAATGTGTATGATGAGATTCTGCAGCAGCTGAGGGCAATGATGAGGTTCTGCAGCAGCTAAGGTGCAGGATGAGGTTGTGCAGCAGTCGAGGTATATGATGAGGTTCTGCAGCAGCTGAGGGGTATAATGAGGTTCTGGTGTGTATGATGAGAATCTACAGCAGCTAAGATGCATGATGAGATTGTGCAGCAGCTGAGGGCAATGATGAGGTTCTGCAGCAGCCAAGGTGCAGGATGAGGTTGTGCAGCAGTCGAGGTATATGATGAGGTTCTGCAGCAGCTGAGTGGTATAATGAGGTTCTGGTGTGTATGATGAGAATCTACAGCAGCTAAGATGCATGATGAGGTTGTGCAGCAGCTGATGTCTATAATGAGGTTCTGCAGCAGCTGATGTGTGTATGATGCCATCCTGCAGCAGCTGAGAAGCATAAGGAGGTTCTGCAGCAGCTCAGGGGTTTAATCAGGTTCTGCAGCATCTGAGATGTGTATGATGAGATCCTGCATCAGCTGAGGGGTATAATGAGGATCTGCTGCACCAGAGGTGTGAATGATGAGCTTCTGCAGCAACTGAGGGGTATGATGAGCTTCTGCAACATCTGGGGTAATGGTGAGGTTCTTAAGCTGCTGATATGTGTAATGAGGTTCTGCAGCAGTTGAGGTGTATGGTAAGATTCTGCAGCAACTGAAGAGTATGATGAGGTTCTGCAGCAGCAAAGGTGTATGATGAGATTCTGCAGCAGCTAAGGTGTATAATGAGGTTCTGCAGCAGCTGAAGTGCAGCTGTTGCAGAAAATTAAAGGTATAAGGCTGGTTTCACACTGCAGTTTCTTTCCTGATCAGGTTTGTGTGCCAAAACCAGGAGAGGAACCTGGAGAGGAACTTGCAGAGAAAAACTATAATTGAAAGATTGACACCTGTTCTGGGTTTTGGAGACACTCCTGGTTTTGGCACACAAACCGGATGGAACCTGATCAGGAAAATAACTGCAGCGTGAAACCAGCTTAAGGCTTGGACACACTCTGCTACTTACATGGGAGTCTGTCGGACGAGACCCGGAACAGGCTGGAGCAGTGACCCTGAACGGCCTCTCCCTGTCTGGACAGGGAGTGTGGAGCTGCACAAAAACACAAGCAGCTGTCATTCCCGTCCAGACAGGGAGAGGCCATTCAGGGTCACTGCTCCAGCCTGTTCCGAGTCTCGTCCGACAGACTCCCATGTAAGTTGTAGAGTGTGTCCGAGCCGGTTGTGTCTTGTAATCTTGAACCTCAATAACATGGTCCCCCGGACACTCACAGTCAGGAACACCGGATCATCAAACAGCTCCGCAGGAGACTCGAAGAAGTGGAGAGAAAAAAGTCTAAAAGATAAAGAAAAGAGAAATCTTAATACATGAGACTGATGAGACCAGAACACAAGGGAGAGGAGTAAATGGGCGACCTCATCACAAAACGGGCTGTTCCCCTTCCGTATCCGCGATCTTCTGGTCTGTCCTGCGACCGTCACCTTCACTCACAACAACAGGTTTAATGTTGACGTCGAGAAACTGACGTCCCTCAATCACCCGAACTCTGATCTAAGGAAATAGAGACGTCACTAATACAACAGAGCTGCACTCACTATTCTGCTGGTGTAGTCACTGTGTACATATGACTCACCTTAGGCCCGTGGGCTCGGGTTTAGACAGGCGTTCGCTTCCTCCTTCATGTCATGGATGGACCGCGGCTGCCGGTAGCGGGGGCCCGGTGGTACAGATCAAAGGGGTTGTTGGCTGAACAGTAGTTGGTTGATTAACCTTGTCGTGACGCCACCTATGAGTAGTTTGGTGACTTTACCGACGCTGCTGAGCCTCCGGGGGGGATGGAATGCAGCAAGATGGAATGCTCCCCACAGGCTGAGCGGTGATCCCCGGAGTCTGCTTAAGATGTTCTGCGGCAGCTGCGGTTACCTTGTGTGCGGACGGATGCAATCATAAGGAAGCACGGACACTGTAAGTCTCTGTAACGGGTAATTTACTGTAACCAGCAAGCAGTACATGGCATACAGTTAACGGGTAGTGGACCGGGTGGACTCAGCAGTGATGGGTGTCCCTCAGAGATCCACGGGGTTCCTCCATTCTAGCTAAGTGTTGCCGTTGTCACCAGGAATACCAGATCGGGTACGGGGAGGCTGCTTCAATGCGCTATCCAAAATGTACGTTATGGATGTTTTGGGGAGCCTTGGGCCCCTCGGTGGGTACACCGCTGGTTAGACGACTGGATTTGGCAGGTGGTGGGGTGCTCCTGTAAAGCGATCCTCCACTCTTCTGGTTTGCATAGCAGAGCTGAACCGCTGCTAGCTTCGGTACCAGCAAACCGGCTGTAAGTTGGGCACGGGAGTCTTTGGGAACCCGTGTTTAACGCCCGATCCCGGTTGTTCAGACCTCAGGTGCTGACACCCGACCGGTGACGGCCCGGGGGCTGCACAGCGGTGCGGAGCCCCCGCTCCTACGTTACTCTCCTCTCAAGTTCAAGTCTGTGTCTTCTCTCTGTCTTGGTCTAGACTCGACTACTAATTGTGTTACACTTCTCCTACACACTACCCTTACACTCCGCCCACCAGGACCTTGATTGGTCCCCTCTACTAGTGATGCATGCAGGGTATGGATCTCTAAGTTAACCACATGACTGCTGGATCAGAGAATATTGCTGCTACTGTCTTGGCTGCAATACCCTCCTGTGACGTACTCGTTGCGGGGCGCCACACATACATTACATTACTGATCCTGTACTGATCCTGAGTTACCTCCTGTATTATACTTCAGAGCTGTACTCACTATTCTGCTGGTGTAGTCACTGTGTATATACATTACATTACTGATCCTGTACTGATCCTGAGTTACCTCCTGTATTACACTCCAGAGTTGCAGTTGTGTGGCCCACTGGGACGGGGTACTCGGTACCGGTCGGGGGGTATCACGGCAGTCCTTGGTCCGGACCGTGTCCCGAGCCCCACAGGTAAAAGGGTATATTTACAGGGGAGTTTGGCGTGAAGCCACCTATGGGTTGTGGTCAATGAGGGGACCACCGCTGCAGTGCACTTCTGTCAGGAGGATGGATGGATGCTACAGCAAGGTGGATGAGCCCGCCACGGGTCGGGGCTGCTCCTGACAGGATGTAAAGGGTGTAATAAAAGTTCTGTATACCGGGAATCACACACAGAGACTGAAGCAGGGTTCACCGGGTTTACTTACAAGTTCTTTCACCGTTCCAACACAGTTTACAGCTTAGTTCACAGTACAGTTCACTCCGGTTACTCTCAACCCTCTGCAGCCAGGCTGTCTTCCTGAGACCCTTCACTCTCTTGGTAACCTTTCCAGCTTGTCTTTACACTGCTCTTCCCTGTGGACTGTATGGGGGCAGCTCGGTCCCTTGTATGACTTTCCCCTATGTGTGTGGGTGGCAAGTCGGGTCCTATACGCTGCTGATCCTCCAGCCCGTGTTTTGGGTGACCAGATCTGGAATCTGCGCCTCCCCGTCGGTGTGTTTGTGTACCTGCTTGTTGCTTTGGTCACCTAGAGCCGACACTCTGCCTGGCCTTGGGTGTCCCTGTCTTGCAAGGGATCACCGGGCCCTTTCCCTACCCGTGTGACTGCCTGATACGCCAGGTGAATCTGTCTGACCTGTAGTTGGTCGTCGCTGCCATACTCCTCTGACCCAGTAGCACCGGTCCGGTCTCTGTCGTTACTCTCCCTTGGGCTGCAGGCTATGGACGGGCTTTCTCTCCATGGATCTGTATCTCTGTGGATTCTGCGCCTCCAGGGAGCCCTATCCCTCCAGGAAAGTGCCACTCTGTCTGTTCTTGTCTTTACCTCTCGGCACCCACTGGCCTACTAACTCCTTCCTCCTCATTCCCTCCTTTTGTACTGGCTCCTCACCTGACCTACTTCTCACCCACTTCCCTCTAAACCCTACCACCCCTTGCCCGCCTAGAGTCCCGGGCTCTGGGTTGGGTGTTGTGCTTGGTGGGTGTGTGTGCTGAAGGTGTTTGGTGCACAAACTGTCTCCTATCTGGTTGGCTGCAGTTCCTACCTGTGGCCACCCTGGTCGCAGGGGCGCCACACACTCATTATTCTGCTGGTGCAGTCACTGTGTATATACATTACATGGGATCGCAGGCCTTATCCTAAACCCTTATAACCTACACAGACGATAAAAAAGACACCAGATCAATGTTGGCATAAGAAAGAGGTTTTTTTAATAGGGTTACGTAAATATCAAAACAATAAATAAGATCCATTATTTAATAAGAAACTCCAAGACTTGAAAAAATTCCATCATCTGGATATTATCACTCCGACTACAGAGTGGCCACCCCCAAACGCCCCAGCCATTTTTCAATTGCCGCCTGTAAGCCAGTGTTAAAAATGTCCAGCCCAACTGCATCCAAATGAATGCCGTCTTCACGATATAAACCTGGTAAAAAACCCTCAAGCTCCGTATGTGTATGTGAAAATCCGCCTACCACTGGCATAAAGCGTTCTAACGCTCTATTAAAACGCTTCCGTATGGATTCCAGTAACTGTTTACCTTCTGAAGACCATATCAAGCGCGGCACGATCCCGGAAAATACAAGTGTAGCGGACGGAAACATGGAATTAACCACTTTAAGATCATGTCAAACCTGCCAGAGCAAGTCCAGTGTCCACACTCTACCCAGATCGTTGCCGGCCAGATGGACTATAATTAAGTCAGGAAAGGGAAAACGTTGGTATAATCCAGCTAAGGAATTACATAGGGAATCCCATCTCATTCCTCTACGACCATACCACCAAATGCAAACTAATTCTTTGTTAAACGAAAGATTGTATGCGTAGGTTCGCCCCTGAGCCCCCTTCTTCGCCCAGTGGATGTAAGAATGTCCTACAATCCAAATATGCTTCCTACCTGTGAAGGAGAAAAAGAGATTAGATAATACTATCCGGACGTATATACAGTCTTACCCTCTTAGATGTCCACCTCCCAATCCTCTGAATCTCGTTTTTGGCAAAGCCCATCCTGGCTGCTTCCGTCGCATCCCCGATGCAAAAGGAATGGGAGGAAAACTGAAAGTCCTTCAAACCCAGCGCAGCAAGGCAACAACGAAGCACGGCATTAAATTGAAACAAGGTCAAAGGGAGACCTTCCTCATGAATGAACACCAGTCCGTCCTTCTTAGGACGTACTGACAACCAATGCTGGAGGTTAGTAACTGGACAGAGAACAGATCCCGGAACGGAATGCTAATGAATAGAGATCCCCTTGGCCAACTGGTCATTTTTTGACCTCCTAAGACGAATAACGACTTTATCTCCCTTAAAAGCAGTATCCCGAAAATCAAGGCTTGACGTACGGAATTTACTATATGAAATTAATTCCCCAACTCGAAATGCGCCAAAAAATACAAAAGAAAAACACGACTTAGGCTGCTTTCACATCAGCGGTTTTCGCTGATCGAGGGTACAGGGTGGAGACAGGTACTGGGGGAGACGTGTGCAGGGGGAGATAGGTGTAGGGGGGAGACACAGTGCACAGGGAGGGGAACAAGCACAAGTAAGAGATAGGCTCAAGGGAGAGACAGCACACAGGGGAGAGAGACTGCACAGAGAGAGGAGAGACCGCACAAGGGGAGAGACCTGCACAGAGAGGGGAGATACAGCATTTGGGGAGGGAGAGACAGACAATGGGGGGAGAGACAGCATGGTAGGGATTAAATTTGCAAGGGATAGATCTATAGATATATATATTTATAAATATACATTATATATATATATATATATATATATTATGGTCCACAATCTTTGTAAAAAAAAATTCCTAATTGACACCAACTTGTACTTAAATGTAACCAATGTCCACCCGTTTATTTTGCACCACACAAATAATATAAACCGAGTAGCACATAAGACATTGCACATAAGCACTCTTCGTTTAAATTTCACATAATACATACATTACATATACAATAGAACACATAATACATTCAGGACTACAATTCACCGGGACTCGTGACCACATCTCCATCGAACACTAGGAGGACTAACGACTAGGGATGGGCGAATCTACTCGCTAGGACTCGTTACTCGGCGAGTTGTAAGGGACTCGCAGGACTCGGTACTCTGCGAGTTTCCCAGCGTTTACTCGCACGAGTCCAATGCAAATCAATAGCAAACGCTGACAAAACTAGGATTGCCATTGTTTGCATTAGACTCGGCTACTGTGCCAGTGATAGCAGGGAAACTCGCAAATAACTGCTGTTACATTGCGAGCTGAGTCCAGCTGTCTTCTCTGTGCAGCTCCAGGGTCCTAGAGCCTGCCTGCTCACAGAGATGATGTAGCAGTGCTGAGATTGTTCTCAGTCTGCTCATTCCCTGTGCATAGACATCTATATCTATGCACAGGGGATGTAGCAGAGAGGACATCGCGTTTTGGACTACGTCGGACGGAAGAGGATTTTTTTAATTAAAGATGGAGTCCCTAATGGCTTTTTTTTTATTTCAAATAAAAATTTTTCTCTGTGTTTTTTTAACCCTTTATTGGAGATTCTTAGTGGCTGGGTCAAACGTGGCCTGACATTAAGAATCTCGGGCTTAATACCAGCTTGTATAACAAAGCTGGTATTAGCCCCTTTATTACTCAGCGTGCCACCCCCACCAGGGCCGCTGGAAGAGCGGGGTTCAGCGCCAGAGGATGGCGCTTCAATGAACTAGCCATCTTCTGGGGCGGCTGCGGGCTGCAATTTGCAGCGGGGGTGCCCAGAAAGCTTGGGCATCCCTGCGCTCCGGATTCCAGGCCCCAGCTGCTTAGCTGTACCTGGCTAGACATAGAAATTGTGCGGAGCCCCACGCATTTTTTTTTTTATTATTTCATGAATTTCAGAATCAGAGTCTCAGAGTCAGAGTCTCAGAGTCAGAGTCTCAGAGTCAGAGTCAGAGTCTCAGAGTCAGAGTCTCAGAGTCAGAGTCTCAGAGTCAGAGTCTCAGAGTCAGAGTCTGAGTCAGAGTCTCAGAGTCAGAGTCAGAGACTCAGAGTCTCAGAGTCAGAGTCTCAGAGTCAGAGTCTCAGAGTCAGAGTCTCAGAGTCAGAGTCAGAGTCTCAGAGTCAGAGTCAGAGTCTCAGAGTCAGAGTCTCAGAGTCAGAGTCTCAGATTCAGAGTCTCAGATTCAGAGTCTCACCCTCAGAGTCTCACCCTCAGAGTCAGAGTCTCAGAGTCAGAGTCAGAATCTCATGAAATAATTAAAAAAAAATGCGTGGGGCTCCGCGCAATTTCTATTTCTAGCCAGGTACAGCTAAGCAGCTGGGGGCTGGAATCCGCAGCGCAGGGATGCCCAAGCTTTCTGGGCACCCCCCGCTGCAAATTGCAGCCCGCAGCCGCCCCAGAAGATGGCGCGTTCATTGAAGCGCCATCCTCTGGCGCTGAACCCCGCTCTTCCAGCGGCCCTGGTGGCGGTGGCACGCTGGGTAATAAAGAGGTTAGGGCCAGCTTTGTATTATCAGCTGGCCCTAAGCCCGAAATTTATGGCAGTCACGCCAATATTAGACATGACCGCCATGAATTTCTATTAAATTGTTTTAAAAAAAAACACAACACAGAGAAAAATTTTTATTAGAAATAAAAAAAAAAGCCATTAGAGACTCCAGCTTTAATTAAAAAAATCCTCTTCCGTCCGATGCAGTCCAAAACGCGATGTCCTCTCTGCTCATCCCTGTGCGTAGATATAGATGTCTATGCACAGGGAATGAGCAGACTGAGAACAATCTCAGCTCTGCTACATCAGGCAGCAGGCGGGCTCTAGGACCCTGGAGCTGTGGCAGCCAGCACACTGAGCAGACAGGACTCTTATCTGTGCGAGTTTCCCAGCGATTACAGTTGCAAAGTAAACGAGTCTAATGCAAATAAATGGCAAAACTAGGATTGCTTCAGGCTGAAGCTTCCGAGACACATCTGCGATTTGTAAATCTCACACTACTCGCTATTACTCGCTTCCCCATTCATTAACATTGGACTCGCTAGTCTCGCAACAAGTAGCGAGTCCTGTGCTCGGACTCGCTAGAGTCAAGCACAGGACTCCAATGGTGGTCACGGCCGCCGGGCCTTATCTATACTTTACACATACATTTAATATTAGTATCTATCAACGGGATCACATCACAACCTAACCATCGAACCCAATGACGATTCCAGCCACCAGGCTCTCTTTGCATTATCTATTTATATACTACATAAGCCGGAACCCTCACATGACAAATATCTAGTCTCGGTGCATGGTATGTGTCCCCACCTTACTGGAACACCAGAGACACACAGACCCACCAGGATCCGGGTACAGCCCTGTTCACACAGGTCTCATACAGGCTGCTATACTGCACACAGCCTACACACATTCATCCAAGGTAAACGGGACCATAACATGACCTATGATAGGTCCCAATGACTGCTATGACCGCCTGCCCCTTGAGCCATACTCAGTCTCTCACACCACATGGCATAGTACAGGCTCCTGCCTGACCGGGAACTTACACACTGCATGTGGTTCATCATACTACATCCATGGACCACATACATACTGTTCCACACATACACAGCCTATCATACAATATCCATGGTGCTTCTGCCCATCCAGGCACTAGGCGTCCTCCAAGGACTCATCCAGCACATGTTTGGCCCCATGCCTGAACAGCATCCTCCGGTTTCGGCCACGGTTCTCCTACTCTAGGAGCCATCACAACCCGCCGTCTGGCCACAAGCTCTTGCACACTCCATCAGAGGGACAGGTGGCTTCCCTCATGTCCCAAAGGGACGGAATGCCTCTGACTCCACATCCTCAATGGCTGGATGTTTCTCAGACTGAACTCTCTTCTGAGGCACAGAACCGGGTCTAGCAACCGAAGTTACTGGGTACACCAGGCGTCCCCCTAGGTCTCCTCCAGCACGTGTTTCGCCCCACGCCTGAGCTAGCATCCTCCAGGGTCGGCCACGATTCCCCAACTCCTGGAGCCCTCACAACCCGTTGTCTGGCCACCGGCTTGGCACATATCAATCAGAGGGACAAGATTCCTCTGACCCGACCTCACATCTCAGAGGTCTGGACTGCTCTGATTACCATCGATCTGCTGCACTCAGCTCCAGGCAGCTTCTTATCCTGCTGCCACACCCACACCTGGGAACTGTCCGCAATTAGCACCCACTGCTCTCTCTGCTCCCGTTGATTAGTCTCATCAGCCCCTTAGATGGTAACCCACTGTGTACCGGTCAGGTCTAACACAGCATTCACAGAGTAAAACAGGCCAATGTGATCAGACTTATGCTGTATGCCGGCCATGAGCTAACATGCCAGGCCATACCTCACAAAGCCCATGTGATGCACCCCGGCCATGGGGCACCATGCCAGCCGTGCCTCACAGTATATTCAGGGGTTGGACAAAATAATGGAAACACCTAACGTTTTGGCATCATAATCTTCGAACATGTTATAAACATGCAAACCGTGACATATGTTAATGTTTTGTAGTTGATTATTTGTATTAAGTCATATGTGTATGTAAATTAAGTGTTTGTTTTGCCGAATTTCACAAAGGCCAAATTGTTGGTGCTCGTATGGCAGGCGCTAGTGTAACAGAAAGTGCCCAAATGCTTGGCGTGTCAAGAGGTAATGTCTCCAAAGTAATGACTGCGTTTGAAAGAGAAGGAAAAAGTCCGCAGCAACGCACAGGTCCGGCCGAAAGTCGAAGTTGACTGAGAGAAACCGTCAGACTCTAAAGCGAATTGTGAGAGAGGATCGCAAAGCCACGGCTCCGAAAATCACTGCTGAGCTCAATGAACACCTACAGAACCCAGTTTCCACAAACACTGTTCATCGGGAGCTGCACAAATCTGGATTCCACGGAAGAGCTGCAATTAGAAAACCGCTGCTCTCAATGACAAATGTTTCCAAGCGTTTAGAGAGGTGTAGAAACCTCCAGAATTGGTCCCTCGAGCAGTGGAAACATGTGATATTCTCAGACTAATCATCGTTTACCCCATTTTCCGACCTGCGGCCGAGTGTATGATTGGAGACAGCCGAAAGAAGCATTCCATGCAGACTGCCTTCTCCCAACCGTAAAACATGGGAGGTTCTGTGATGATTTGGGGTGCTATTTCGTGGAGATCCGCCGGGCCAATGATATCACCTTGTATGAATCCATACCTCGGAGAATTGAGGCTGTAATCGCTGCAAAAGGTGGATCTACACCATATTAAACTAACTTTTGTTGATTTCTCCAGGTGTTTCCATTACTTTATCCAACCCCTGTGTATATATATATATATATATATATATATATATACAGGAGTATGTGCTAAAGAGGGCCTACTGAGACTCTTTTGCCCGGGGCCCACAAAAACCTGGAGCCGGCCCTGGTCTACATATGTTGCTCAACCCTGGCACATATGGCCCCCACCCTGGTATAGTACACTGCCCTAATTCTTGTACATGACCCCCATCCTGGTATTATTGTCCGATTCTGGTGTATATGATCCCCCATATTGGTACATGGCCCTTACCCTAGTACAGTACATTGCCCCCATCCTGTATGGCCCCCATCCTGGCATAGTACATTGCTCTAATACTAACACATGACCTCCATCCTGGTTCATGGCCCTCACCCTGGTATATGGCCCCTATCACCCTGCACTCTTTAAAAATAAATGCTCATACTTACCTTGCCTCCGCTTCCCCACAGCACTGCGTCCTCTTCTTGTGTCGGCAGGTGATCAGTGTGTGAGCACCCCTACACACCCTCAGCTACCGGGATACTGGCTACTTCCCCTCCCAGGATGAAGCTGCTGTGTGATCCTGTGTGCCCGCTCATAATGTCTGGACTTGGGGATGAAGCCCCACTCCACTTTAAAGCAAACATATCTATAGTAATCAGACACTAGAATAAATCCACGACACATTATTTTGGATGTCAATGGCCACAGTTTTATTTAAATCACAGGATTAACAATCCCAATAGGTATCAGGTGGAGTGCTAGTACATTGGGATTCACAAGTACCGTGATATCTCCAGCTGTCTGACATCCAGCACCAGGCCAGACAGCCAGAAAGGGGGGCGGCACGTACTGGCTGCTATATAAGCAGAGCCAGTTAACTTTCAAGGCCCCAATGACCCTATTATCCTCACTTCTGTGCTTAACCCTGATGACATTACCATTATGACATCCTTCAGCCTGGCCACCACCATGAGGTTTTACACCCTTTGTTAGTTAAAATTAGTCCACCTTAATTTGCCTTCAACTTCCACCTGACTCCTACACCGCCACAAAGACACCATTTGACACCTTAAATAGACTCGCCCCCACAAAAACCATGCCTAATACGCCAACACCCATTCCCTAGGCTATGAAGACTGTGCATACTAGTAACCTCATCTTTAGACCTAGTTACCAAGCCACAACAGATTAATTCATATCAACATACACACATGTAAATGCACATATATAAATATACACATACAAATGCATGTATGCATATGCAACGCCCACGTGCACACACACATACACATAGCCACATACATACCAGCATACACATGTCCATACCCATAGACATACATACCACCACCACCTATCAACATTAATAACTATTAAATACTATTTCTAATATTTAGTCATAGTATTTAAATAAACCTATAGGAGAAAACCACCATAAAATCATTAATAATTGTGCTACCCCATTGTTACCCTCCCCCACCCCCCCTTTTTTTTTTTTTTGGCAGTCATATTTACTTATTTGTCTTCTACTTGATAATGTTTTACCCTTAGCCATTCCAACTGGCTCTATCGCACCCAGAATAGTCATATTTTTGTGTTAATGCCCTTAATTACATTACTTTTAGTCGCTTACATTGGCCATTATTATAACATTCAAACAATACCTTTAACTGAAATAGGTGAGGAGGGTTCTTGGAGCTCCAAAACCTGGTGGAACAAACCCAGCCGCGGCCACAAGTTTATTGCCGGAAAAAACAATGACCACCAGCACTGACTCCCAGGAATCCCCCTGAAGAGCCCTAAATCTGCCAGGCACTTCTAAATTCTGAACCAAAACGGGAGGTTCACCAGATGTCCAACCTCAAAAATGGGAGGTCCATCCACCAGATGTTCAACCCCCCCAACCACAAAAATGGGAGGTCCATTCATCGGATGTCTAACCCCCCAACCACAAAAATGAGAGGTCCATCCACAGATGTTCAATTCCCAAACACAAAAATGGGAGGTCCATCCATCGGATGTCCAACCCCCAACCACAAAAAAATGGGAGGTCCATCCACCAGATGTCCATCCCCCTACCACAAAAATGGGAGGTCCATCCACCAGATGTCCAACCACAAAGGTGGGAGGTCCATCCATCGGATGTCCTACCCCCAACCACATTCATTTAATTTATACACACACACATATATACGTATATATATCCATATATATATACTTTTTTGCTATAATTTATTTATGTATCATTTTTATGTATTTTTAACCAACTCCAAGAACCCCCTCTACACTGCTTGCCAAATAGACCCCCCTACTCTGGTATATTTATTATTTTATTTATTTTTTCTTTTTTAAAACCTTCCTGTTACAGCCTTGATTACTCTACTTCTTTTTAGACCAGGGGGCACACCCTGATGGTCACCCCACCACAAACAGCGACCATACCTGAGATGGTTACATCTTCATATCCGGGTACGATACCGTGATGGATGTCCCTCTGAACCATGAGTCCATACCAGAGATGGGACCCCCCAAAGCCCGAGAGTCATACGTTCACCCTCCCATACCAGGGTAACATGCCTGAGATGGCCTCACTTACAGATCAAATCAGACGTAACTTCTAGAACCCGTCAAAAGGAAAGTAAAAATATGTGTTTTTTTAAACATATAGATCTGTGGCACCACAGGGTCTAAGTGCCACTGTGTCATCACTGCCCCGGGTGGTGGTGTCACACTGAGTGCAACAAATGGATCTTCTCCTCAGGCAGGAAAACCACACACGACACCTGCCTTCAGGCCAGAAGGGGGAGACCAAGCCCGGGTTAAGGGTGAATTCCCCTATAAATTCTGGTCTGGGGCGGAGCCAGTGAGTTCAATTCCCGAGAGGACTGTGAAGAGTACCTGGAGGATCGAGCTGTGCTAAGCAGATCTGAGGTACAGCCGATCAGTTCCTAGGAGGACCGAGGCAGACATCCTGGTGGACTAGAGGCTGCAGAGCTCGTCCCAGGATCGCTGACTCAGTGCCAGACCTAAGGCTAGGGTGTGAGAAGAGTTGCAGGAATACCTGGGGAGCGAGCGACACCGTGCTCACCCCAGAGGAAGGAGCAGAGAACGGACACCGAGTTCGAGACTGTGCAGGGTCTGATGTCCTGGAAGTCAATACCGGAAGGTGAGGAATTCCAGGTCAATCAGCCACCACCATGCCCGGACACACAGCAATGGAGAGAGTTCAGGAACTGACACCCGAGTCGAGGGTTAGAAAGAACTCAAGTTGCCTGTAATGCCGGCACCTCGCAGGAAGAGACAGGACCGGCAGCTTAGCTGATGCAGCAACAGGAGTGGCCAGCAAAACAGTGAGTTTGCCTATTGCTTGTGCCCGTCGTCCTGCACCCTACACCTAAGTTACCTTCACTGCCCCAGGAAACTGATCTGCTCGTGGAGCATGTGGCACCCTGCGGTACAGGTAGCCAAAGGAACACCTAGTGCATGGAGGGATTTCCACATCAGGTGCCCTTACACACACAACACCTTCCACTGCAGGCCTGTAGGGGGAGCTCCACTTGCTGCCTTAGGCAAGATCCCATATAAATACAGGTGCTGGGGGCAGAGTTAGTTAGTCCATACAGTACGGAGCAGTACTGTGAAGACAACCTGGTAGCGGAGCCATGCTAGGCCAGTACCAGACGAAAGCCTAGCCAGAGTAAGGAACACGAGAGTGAGGGTCGAAGGCAAAGGCGAGAGACATAGTGGGGGTAAAAGAATCAGTTGACTCCAGGAAGCAACCCGGACACCAGAGTCCGAGTCTGCTAAGGAGCACTTAGCCTAGCAGAAAACACTGGTTCACTGAGGAGACTCCAGTCTCCCGGACACCTGTATCAGCAACCAACACAAGAGCTAGGAACCACAAGTGAGAGAGAGCCAGCGGCAATCCACAGAAGGTTCTGAGCAACCACTATATGGGTGAGAGACACAGAGGATGCCAGGCCAGGTTTTACACAGGTCAGGGCTTCAACACAAGTAAGACAGGAACAAGGAGGACTTACAAATGACACGCTGTGAAAATAACGAAGTGCTTCCCGACCACCTGGAGTGTACCCTGGACAGTGCCGGTGTAACATCAGTAAAGGTACAGAAAACTACTCCCAGTGTGTGTGTCAGTTCTTACAGCCCTGATCCTCTCCAACATAGAAACTGTAGAAATAACCCGTCTGCAGAGCCACCTCCCTGTGCCAAAATCTATTCCCTCATCACTGCCCTGGGGATCCCGCTCCACCTACGGGGAGCATCACCCTCAGGCTGCCCATCCATCTTACCCGGAGGTCTGCAGCAACGCTGGTGCCATCACCAGACACCGTAGGTGGCGCCGCAAACAATTCCACAAAAAACACTTTTATTTTCCAAAAATTCCCCTTTTTAAGCAACCACCATGGCACGGACCGCCCGTGACAATCCCCCGTATTCAACGCCCGGGATCCGAGTCCCCACGGCCTTGGGGTGGGTCAAGAGCCAGTACCCGAAATACCCGAAGCGCTCAACTCCCCGCCTGAAGAGCCGCCGACTGCTTTTTCTGCTGTGAGACTGGCTAAAGTTAACTAGGGGAGAGCGAGGATGGATGCGCAGAGAGGCGACGATGCAGCAGTTCCAAATCCAAATCTTGCTGGCCATGAAACACCAGCCGGGACCTCAACCAGCAGAGAAGCCGCAGCACCTGGAGCTGTGGCACCGATCATGCCAATCTCCCTGCCATATGTCCTGGGAGTGGAATGGTTACCGCAGTACGATGGCAAACCAGATACCCTGGCTGGATTCAAGAAAAAGATTTGCAATGTCCTTGATATGTATGCAATGACTGGCAAGCAGAGAGCGTCTGTAGTAATGGGACAATTAACAGGTGCAGCAGAGCTTGAGATTGAATCCTGTACTGTTGCAGATTGTGAGTCAGTAACTAAAATTTTTGATAATCTGAAGATTGCTTTTGAATTCCGCACTGAGGCTGAATTGAGGATGAGGTTCTATAACTGCAGACAAAAGTCGCAGGACAGTATTAGAGACTATGCCTTACGCCTCCAGGAGGCGCTGCGGAGCCTGAAACAGATAGACCCTTCTAGTATGTGGGATGAAAACAAAATGCTGGTTGAAGAATTCATCCAAGGGTTGCAATCACCTAGTGACCGTAACCAACTGCGCTGGTAGGCCCTAGAACACTCGGATGCAGACTTTGTTGTCTTAAAGGAATGGGCCATAAAAGCGCTGCAACTTCCTACACCTGCAGACTATATCTCAGCCATGGCAGGTCGGTGCCCCACCCTTGAAGGTGGCGACCTCTTCCTCACCCTCCGCAAAGACTGATATACAGGCTGCGACACCTGGTGATTCTGATGATCTACGCGCAGAGGTGCAACAGCTACACAAAGATATGGCCATGATCCTAAAGGCCTTGCAGCTAAAACCAGAGCCCAAGTCTTCAGAAAAGATCCAGCTGGCTGACAGCCCTGAGGACGTCCTGTGGATGAGAGGAAAGAAGACCATATCACTCTGGGGGAGGACCAACGAACGCTACAACTCATCAGGACAACCCATCTGCCGCCGCTGCAAAGAGGCGGGCCACTTTGCCAGGTCTTGCCCTTTAAACCAGCAATCCCTTGGGCCGGGGGCCAACCCCCAGGAATAAGATGACCAGGCCCGTCTGACTGGCATGATGGATATGTGGGAGGAAAACAAATCTTGTCTATCACGCTGGACGTTATCCCCACATCTGCACTATTGGACACCGGGTTCGCAGGTGACCACCATGCCACATATTCTTTACAAAAGGTGCAAGGGGAGGGTACCCATACGTGTATTAAACTGTGGAGAGGAAGAAGTCAAACTGCCCTGATATACTGCCGTCACCAAGCTGTTCACTGTCGACAACAATTCAATCCAGGCAGTGGAACCTTTGACCCCACCAAACCGGGCGGAGGACAACAATTCCAGGGGACAGCTGGAGGACTGGTGTCAGGACCTGCATATAGGCACTGATTCCACTCCTTTTCACCAGAAGCACGGAGTTTATCGGGTGGTACAGGAGTATGAACAGGTCTTTTGTAAGCATCCACTTGATTTTGGGAGGATTAAAGGGGTACACCATCATATACCAACAGGGAATCATCCACCCATTAAAGAGCGATATAGGCCTGTACCACCAGCTCACTATCAGCATGCCAGGAAGATGTTACAGGACATGAAGGAAGGGGGGTTATTATAGATAGTTGTAGTCCTTGGGCAGCTCCATTAATCTTAGTTAGAAAGAAAGACGGCACTATGAGAATGTGTGTTGATTACAGACAAATCGCATAACACAGAAAGATGCTTACCCGTTACCCCACATAGAAGAGTCACTTGCTAGATTAAAGCCTGCTAATTACTTTTCAACACTAGATCTTACCGGGAGAAGACTGCGTTCATAACTCCAATGGGCCTGTGTGATTTAACAGCATGCCATTCAGACTCTGCAATACACCCGGAATGTTCCAAAGACTGATGGAGTGTTACCTGGGGCACCGAAACTTTGAGACCGTGCTACTCTACCTGGATGAAGTCATCATGTGCTCCAAAACATATGAAGAACATCTGGAGCACCTGGCTGAGGTATTTGAAGCATTGTCAAAGTTCGGGATGAAGCTGAAGCCATCCAAATGCCATTTGCTGAAACCAAATGTTCAGTATTTCGGGCATATGGTCAGTGCAGAAGGAGTGGTACCAGACCCTGATAAGATCACTGTCATAAAGGACTGGCCAAGACCAACAACCGTCAGAGAGGTGCATCAGTTCTATGGGCTGATGGGATACTACAGGAGGTTCATAAAGGGCTACACAAGGATGGCAGCACCTTTACAAGATCTCCTGGTAGGCCAGACCAAGAAGAGCAAGACCTTAGGTCCTCCGTTTGAATGGGGTGAAAAAGAATAGAACTCCTTCAGACAGATGAAGTGGGCCTTGACAGGTGAAGAAACCCCAGCCTATCCTGACTCCAATTTACCATTCGTGCTGTACACTGATGCCAGCAACGTGGGATTGGGAGCTGTCTTGTCACAGAAGAAAAAGGGCAAAGAACGTGTAATCGTTTATGCCAGCAGGAAGCTCCGTCCTACTGAGAGGAATCCAGAGAACTACAGCTCTTGCAAGCTGGAATTCCTTGCCTTGGACTGGGCTATCACCGAATGGTTCAAGCACTACCTGGAGGCTGCAAAGTTCACTGTTTTCATGGACAACAATCCTCTGACCCACCTGGATTCCGCGAAGTTAGGTGCACTAGAGCAACGCTGGATGGCCCGGTTGTCAAACTATGACTTTACCATCAAATACTGGGCAGGCAGGGCCACATCATGAATGAGCCAATATGAGCACTCTGCTCAGGCGGCGATGAGTCCCGGAAGACAGGGGGTGGCAGAGTGGCACCGCCCCTGCAGTCAGATTACATGCTGCCGTGCTCCTGCAATCCTGTGTGTGTTGTCAGTGACTGTGTGGAGCAGCTGCGGTCGGGACTAGGGAGGGAGGAGTCTCCTGGCTGCTTTTACTTTCAATACAGCAGCAAATGGCTCTGCCTCCTCAGTGCCCACCCTCTCCACCCAGGGAATGTGATAATTGGTCATTCCAGCAGTCATTCTACCTCTGCATCAAGTGACCCTGCGTTCATCGGGACTCCAGGTGCTGTATATGGGGAGCTCTGCTGTATATGGGGCTGGGGTGCTGTATATGGAGGGGCTCTGCTGTATGTGGGGGTGCTGTATATGGGGCTGGGGTACAGTATATGGGGGGGCTTTGCTGTATATAGGGCTGGGGGGCTGTATAAGGGGGTGCTGTATATGTGGGAGCTCTTCTGTATATGGGGGTGCTGAATATGGGGGCTCTGCTGTATATGGGGAGCTGTATATGGGGGGCTTCTGCTGTATATGGGGGGCTCTGCTGTATGTGGGGGTGCTGTATATGGGGCAGGGGTGCTGTATATGGGGGGGCTTTGCTGTATATAGGTGCTCTGCTGTGTATCGGGGTGCTCTGCTGGATATGGGGCTGCTGTACATGGGACTGGGGTGCTGTATATGGGGGTGCTGTGCTGTATATGGGGGTGCTGTGCCGTCATTATAATCCGCAACTCAGGCTATTCCATGCGAGAATTTTCCAAGAAACTGAAGATTTCCTACAACGGTGTGTACTGCTCCCTTCACAGGAGAGCACAAACAGGCTCTAACCAGAGTAGAAAGAGAAGTGGGAGGCCCCACCGCACAACTGAGCAACAAGACAAGTACATTAGAGTCTCTAGATTGATAAATCGACACTTCACAGCTCATCAACTGGCAGCTTCATTAAATAGTACCCACAAAATGCCAGTGTCAACGTCTACAGTGAAGAGGCGACTTCGAGATGCTGGCCTTCAGGGCAGAGTGGCAAAGAAAAAGCCATATGTGAGATTGGCTAATAAAAGGAAAAGATTAATAAAAAGGGGAATCAACCAGCAGGATTTAGGGCTATAAAGTGGAGCCAGATCCTTACAGACACTGGGATACTGAGTACAATCATACCTTTACGTCAATGATTACATGTTTGATTGCAGAGAAAAGGTTTATATAAGTTATGGCACAGAGCGGAGTAGACGAGCTACGTTTGCAGCATGGCGTCACAATGTGAGGTTGGATTTTTTTATTATATCCTTGTTGGCTCCAAGCCAAACCATCCCCTATCCCTCTCTCCCTTACTCTCCCTTACTGTCACTATTTACTATATACAGGCACAGGCTGCCTGACATCGCGCCTGACATCTATGTCAGGTGTCCTGTGTGCTGAGCTCATCACTCCCTCGCCTGCTTATCACTGCTCCTCCTGCATTCCTGTGATCACACACACGGTCACAAGCAGGAGAAGACCTCTCCGCCTCCAGTCTGCACATCCGTAGTCTGTTTCCTCTCACAGACTGCGGGAAGATCCAGGAGAGGACATTGGGACAGATTCCCGCTACTGTCATCTGTGATTTGTGATCTATTGGTTCCCTTTAATACGGAGAGTCAAGATGTAAAGCTCAAACAGGGGACTGCTACTCAATACAAAGAAGACAAAGATATTGATTACTGCCAGGCAGGGGTGCACCTATAATGAGGCAACCAAAGCTGGTTGCCATAATACATAGAGCCAATTTTACTATATGGAAGCCATTATAATATATAGAGGGCTCTGTGGGGGCATGGTAATACTAGGAGGGGTGTGAGGGAGCCTTTATACTTTATGCAGGGCTACTTAAGGGCTGTGTTGGGGGCCATTATACAATGTAAAGATGTTTAGGGGCCATTACTGTATGTAGGTCCATTATGTTGTATGGAGGGCTATGTGGGGGTCACAGTTGGAGATCATACTGTGCCTGTGTAGTTGAGGGGGGTTACAGTAGGGTCATCATACTGTGCGTTTGGAGGAATTCACTGTGGAGGATCATACAGTGTTTGTGGGGAACATCTGTTGGCATCATACTTTATGTGGGAAATGAAAGAGGAATCTAGGGGTTTCAATAGGAGGAAAATTACTTTGTTAGGTTGGCAGAGTTGTGAGATATGTTATTATGTGACCCAGTCAAATATTTTTTTGAGGGGGAGCCTAATTACAACTTCTGCTAAGGGGCCCCATGATTTCATGTATGCCCCTGGTGCAGGATGCATTGTCCCTGTGCTGCAGGACTGATTGGCCTTAACTTACACACTAGGTGCAGTGTCACTCCTCAATACATACAGCATCCAGCCATATTTCTCCCTAGTGGTGGGGAGGTTGGTTGGTGGCGCTCCCATATCCTTTGCTCAACCCAATTTGGACGGCCCCTGCTATTGGCTCTGGACAGCCCCATCTGCGGCACTTGTGATTGCCTGAGCATTTTGGGAGGAGGTGTGGTCTGTTGGAGGAGAAGCGCCATTTTACCTGTTTAGTGTTTTGGTGGGCCTATTTTGACCCTAAAGACCTTGGCATTTTTGTCAATTCTGACCAGTGTCCCTTTATGAGGTAATAACTCTGGAACGCTTCAATGGATCCTTGCGATTCTGAGATTGTTTTTTCTCAACATATTGGGCTTCATGTTAGTGTTAAATTTAGGTCGATAATTATTGCGTTTATTTGTGAAAAAATCAAAAATTTGGCAAAAATGTAGAAAATTTAGCAATTTTCAAGTTTTGAATTTTTATTCTGCTACACCAGAGAGTTATGTGTGGCGCCCTGCCATTACAGGTAGCCACAGAACCACCTCAAGCATGGATGGATTTCCACAGTAGGTACCACATCCACATATACCCAACACCTTCCACCCCAGACCTGTAGGGGGAGCTCCACTTGCTGCCTTAAGCAAGATCCCTTATAAATAGCGGTGCTGGGGGCGGAGTTTGTCAGAGTGTGCAGTCGCAAGGAGAACTGTGAAGACGTCCTGGTGTGTCGGAGCCGCTCTAAGCCCGATCCAGTTGACAGTTAACCATTAATTCACAAATTTTAAAGTGGAAGTGGTTCCCTTCAACCTATTTGTTGCATTAAAAGTTTTTTTTTAAGAAACTTGAGGATTAAGAAGTATTACCTGAAGAATCCAAAAGAGGAGAGGGAAGATAATGATAGTGGTTTGTTACACTCAGGATTTGCAAGAAAATCAAAGTTTGACCCCATAAATGAACAATCAAAAGCTTTCTCGACGTTCGAGACTCTAGTAGTCCAAGATATAAGGAAAATCAAACGAGAAAACATGAAATATATACACAAGAATTTAACACGAAAAGAACAAGAGGCTATCAAACAACTACAAGACAACGAAAATATCACCATCAGACCAGCGGACAAAGGGGGAGGCATTGTTATCCTGAACACAGAAGATTATGTGGCGGAGGCTGAATAACAAGTAAATGATAGGAAAACATGTCAAATCCTCCCTCAAGATCCTACTAGCAAATACATGAAAGAATTGGATATACTATAATAATATAATATTACAAAGAAAGGGATGGAAATGGGGGTTTTAACTAAGAAGGAACAGGAATACATCATGAACACTACACCAGTGTTGGCAATGTTTTACCACAATCCGAAAGTGCATAAAAATAAAATAAAACCCCCGGGAAGACCGATAATTTCGGGAATTGATTGTTTGATGGCTAATTTATCTAAGTATATAGACAAATATCTACAAACCGTAAAGAAATTGCCAACTTATCCACAAGATACTGTTGAGGATGGGATTTATAGGGTTAAAAAAAATATCACAACTTTTCTCTTTTAATATATATATATTTTAATTTGGAAATGTTATGTTTTATGTTGTCTGTTATACACTAGATGGTGCCCACGCTCCATGCAGCCCATTAAGAGAGGAATTTAGGATCAAAATAACTTGATAAGGGTTGACCAATTAGGAGATGATTATTTTCTAGAAAGTTCCAGAATTCTAACACTCCTCTTGCTTTCTGTACAAAAATGTGTGTTTCAATAAACGTCTGCGCAGTGTGCTTGATCTCATAAGGCGTAGGCATGAGTAAGGCTTGAGACGGCTCTGGTGTCCGTATCATTTACTTGCGATAACGCAGACGTGCGTAAATGCCTAAAAATATAATAATTAGGAGTGGCTGATGGACTTGTGATTGAACTGAGACCCTCAACAATTGTCGCCTGAACAGGGACCCCGTGAGGAAATCAGGCGCCCCCGTGGCCCCGCACGGCGCCCCTGCCGGAGACCCACCGCCCACCAAAGGGACCCGATCAACCCCAGATCACGGTAAGTGTCATGTATATTATGTATATGTGATTACTTGCCGGTGACTTGGGGGGTGGTGGTTTATCCTAGAAGGGTGCAGCCGGAGTACGAGGGTGTAAGGTGACGGTAACTGACCTGGTTGTCCATAGCGGGGGTTGAACGTGATTAAGCACAAACCGTCAGCCCAACTCCATCAGTCATGATTCACTGTACTCTGCCCCGTTGAGAGATCAGACATAGAAAGTATAGATATTTTCCTTGTGTTGGACGAGGAGGGAAGGCCGTTTTGCATATGTATTACTGTTACGGCGCATCATCATTCAACACTGGAGTGTAGGAAACTTGGAGACTGGGTGGTCTCCGTGTGAAACATGTGAGAAGTTGTGTGTTGTTCTCCTTGGGAGGAGGAGGCAGGTGACCGGTGTACCGGAGGACGATTAGCGTTCAGACGGGTCGGTGAGCAGCTGCGCCAGGATGGTAGGCAGCTGCACCGATAAAAAACACAGCACATGTGTTATAATGTTGCGTCTTTTCAGTAAAACATAGTCTCCTTCCGAGAGTGGTGAGTCGTTTGGGGACTGCTATAGGCAAATCCCCCGTGAGAGTATAAGCCGCCAGAGAGAAGGTTGCTTGGGGACTGCTAAAGGCAATTATCCGTGTGAGCAAATAAACACAAAAAAGTTTAGGAAGGAGTTAATGGAGAAGGAGGGGCAGAGGACACCGGACGGTGTGACTGAGGTGTTGAGTGATCAAGGAGAAATTAAAGATGTGTATGATATGTGATGGTCCATAAGTGTGTATTCTATATTCCTTTGACTTGATTAGCAAATCAATTTTCTAATTTGGAAAATCCTAGGAAAAGTATTGATACCCTTAGTGTCTCCCCGAAAATTGTCCTCTTATAAGGGGTAATATGGCGGCTACAGAAGCCGTTAGGAAGCATGTCTGGATTGTTGGACATTCATATATCTATTGGGCAGAGAAGAGGGCCCACGGATGTCTGTATTCAGAAAATTTATTTTTTCCAAGGATTTTATCGATATACGGAGGTACGGATATAAGGGAATGCGCTGGAATTCTTTATGCTCTACTCTGGTGGATTTGATATGTCACTCTCCGGTACCAGATCTTATTATTATCCATTTGGCGGGTAATGATCTTGGAAAAGTCCGTACTTCAGATTTATTGCGGAAAGTTCAACATGATATCAAAATTGTCTATTCGATGTTCCCTAAGACTGCTATAGTTTTTTCAGGAATTATTCCCCGCCTACATTGGTTTTGTGGTTCAGATTTTCTAGAATCTGATCGGAAACGTTTCAACAAAGCTGTTGAGCAGTTTCTGCCGGCGCTGGGTGGCTTTTCCTACGGCCACACAGACTTGGAAGGTTTTGCTCCGGAACTATACCGTGCAGATGGAGCACACTTAAATGAGAGAGGTTTAGAAATATTTAATGTGGGGTTACAAGGTGCTGTGCAGAAGTGGCTATTAAATTCAGGTTTAACTGTTCCATATGTGGTGTGTCCAGGTGACGTCTTAGAGTAAAATAGTTTGTAAACTTGTGAAAATTGGGATAGAAGGGTTTTTTTGTTTTGTGTTTTATCAAGCTGTGAATATTGAGATCTATTCATAACGTAAACTGAGATGTCAAATAATAACTATGGTCTTTAGAAGTGTTTTTCCTGTCATGAAAAGTTTTTGAAGTGTTAGAAATTACCGTATATACTCGTGTATAAGCCGACCCGTGTATAAGCCGACCCCCCTACTTTTGCCCCCAAAACCTGGGAAATCCTATTGACTCGTGTATAAGCCGAGGGTGGACCCCAGCACAGGTATACAGCCCCCAGCAGTGTGGTATACAGCAGCCCCAGTGGTATATACAGCAGGCCCCCAGAGGTATATACAGCAGGCCCCCAGAGGTATATACAGCAGGCCCCCAGAGGTATATACAGGCAGGCCCCCAGAGGTATATACAGGCAGGCCCCCAGAGGAATATACAGGCAGGCCCCCAGAGGTATATACAGGCAGGCCCCCAGAGGTATATACAGGCAGGCCCCCAGAGGTATATACAGGCAGGCCCCAGAGGTATATACAGGCAGGCCCCAGGAGGTATATACAGGCAGGCCCCAGGAGGTATATACAGGCAGGCCCCAGGAGGTATATACAGGCAGGCCCCAGAGGTATATACAGGCAGGCCCCAGAGGTATACACAGGCAGACCCCAGGAGGTATATACAGGCAGGCCCCAGAGGTATATACAGGCAGGCCCCAGAGGTATATACAGGCAAGCCCCAGGAGGTATATACAGGCAGGCCCCAGGAGGTTTATACAGGCAGGCCCCAGGAGGTATATACAGGCAGGCCCCAGGAGGTATATACAGGCAGGCGCCCAGTGGGGTATACAGCAGGCCCCAGAGGTATATACAGGCAGGCGCCCAGTGGGGTATACAGCAGGCCCCCAGTGGCACTCGCCCCCCCCACACTGTGCAGAGCCCCCCCTCCCGATGCATTATCTTACCATCCAGCCGCGTCTTCATCACCGCCGGTCCTCCCGTCCATCCTCGCGCGCTGCGTTCCCGGTCTCATGTGACCCGGCGGTCGCAGTCGGATGACGTCATCGCGCCGGGTCACGTGAGAGCCGAACACAGCGCCCGAGGATGGACGGGAGGACCGGCGGTGATGCGGCTGGATGGTAAGATAATGCATCGGGATGGGGGGCTCTGCACAGTGTGGGGGGGGCGAGTGCCACTGGGGGCCTGCTGTATAACCCACTGGGGGCCTGTATACATCTGGGGGCTGTATGCACGGCTCCCCCTGCCGCTGTGATGGGCGGGGGGAGCCGTGCATATCTAATGAGCGGCCCCATGTGACGGGCCGCTCTGTCAGCAGCCTCCCCCCGCCTCCTCCAGCCTCCCCAGCACCCGGACACAGCCCCCACACTGTATAGACCCGTGTATAAGCCGAGGGGGTGACTTTTCAGCCCAATTTTTGGGCTGAAAAACTCGGCTTATACACGAGTATATACGGTAAGTGAAGTGAAGAGTTAGATATTAAGTCACGGATTTCAGGTAATGACTGGAGTTATTAGTTGTACGAACTACAGGAATGGAAGGGTTAACAATATTTGTAAAAACTAGCTAGGAATTGCTTTGTTCTGTGTGCCTGTCTCTGCTCCCCCCCTCCCTTCTGTGCTCCTTAGAGATAATGATTTCAATAATGTGTTCTTAGATATATAACTGAATGAGACTGGTCTTTATTACAGATGTTAGGTGTGTGAGTGAGAGAAAAAAATATCCTGACAGTTTCTGTGTGAGATTAAAAATAATGAGTCCCAAAATGTGTGCTGGTATGCAGCAAATAAGAGTTTTGTATGGTAGCTGTAAGTATTTTAGCAACCTGTATAAATGGATTGAACTATGATGATTACTATGAGAAATTTTGCAAATAACACAAAATCCCCCGCAGCTGCGGAGCAGGGGGGTGAGTAGATTGGGAGTTTCACAGTGATACATGTATCTATTCAAGGTCAACCATATGTATGAGAAGAAAAAGGGAGTAATTTACTCCCATATCTGCCTAGTATTCTTATCAAAGTATTTTTTGTTTGCTGTCTCCCCACATCTGGCGGTGATGTAAGAATGTTTATATTTGTTCTGAGTTTCTCATGCGAAAAAGGGAGAGAGGGTGGAGTGAAGACTGAATCCAAAAGATTCTGGATATAGCGCCAACATATTCTGCAGCGCTGTATTATTTTTGCCTAGTTATTAATATAGTTAATAGAGAATCAATATAGTTAATAAAGAATTGTAATTAGATTGTTGAATAAGAATTTTCTGATCTTTGAAATTAATATTTTTTTTAGTGTTCTATTTCAGGTGTATGTGTAGGAGAGATGATTTTTTACATTGGACACCAATAGAATCCTCGCAGGAGGTAATCAGAGCAATTGATTCTGAATTTTGCAATTTTTAGAAGCAACTGGAGCGGTTTTGGATTGATGAACCCTTACAGCACAGTAAGCATATTAAATGCAGAATTGGTAAATCACGGTGAGGTAGACACCATGTTGCCAGTCTAGGATGGTATAATCATGCTGACAATCACTACAGCTGACCCCTAGAGGTAGAGGGCAAGGTAAAATTTGAAGTTAAAATAAAGTTAGTCTAGGTAGTGGCGGAAGGTCATTTATCCCAGCCTTGTTACGTCTGGCTGCTTGCGCACCCTCTCGGTATCGGACTGCCCGGATAGGACTGACCAAATACTAAAGAAAATAATTTGGGAGCCGTGTTATGAGCTGGGAAAAAGGCTGGCCATGACGTCTCTGTCTCTCATCAGCAAAAGTTAGAATAGTCTCTGCTTGGCTCCGCTTACGCCTCAACAGGTCACAAGTGAAATCAGATGAATATCTCCTGGATCGCTCCTGGTCTCAGGTAAGGCCTTGTGTACAATCCTGCATTATTCCTACACACAATACAATTTAGAAAGGTAAGAGGTTCAGAGACGACAGCCACTCCACAAGCTTTAAAAGTTGCAAATAGAGTGCGGAAAAGGAGAAGAAATTGTATAAAATGTCCTAATATGTGTTGGATCTCTCTCTCCTATACAAAATACCATAAGATGTCAAATATATTGGTTAAAAATGTTCTGAAGTAGAGTAAATAGATAAATGAGTAAATATGATTTCTGCCGCATAATTAGATACTAATCATACTATGGTAAATAAATAGTTGTATGTTCTTTTCTATGCTATTTTGTTATTTTCTTTTGATCTGTTTTTTCAGAAAAAATGAAAGATTATTGATAAGTATAATTCTATTGTCTATTATTATTATATCTGTTTGACTCTATCTTGTTATATTGCTTTTATTTGTTCTTTGACTCTGTAAATTTCATGTCTTTATTCTTATATACTATTCTGGGTGATTATTTTTAGATTACAAATCAATGAAATATGATTTTTGTTGTGTATCTCTTTTCTCTTGTGGATAATTGTGCTTATTTGCAGATATTTCAAAAATGTTATATCCTTTTGTATATTCTCTCTAATGATAATGATATATATGATTACAAGTTATTAAAATGTCTAAGGGGGGTGATTTATACTTTTAAGGTTATATGTGATATCTATATGTAACAATCTTTAATATACAATTTCTCAGACTGTTTCTAACATATTTTGAGGTTTTTCTTTTTCAATAGGTTTTGTGGATTACAGATATTCCCTACAGCCTGGGGTTGAGTTATTGTACTGTTCCTTATCTTTGGATGTTCCATAGTCATGGTTGCTGTTTTATTTTTCTATGTTTGTTTTAAGAACTCTTTTGGACTCTTTTAAGTACTCTTTTATACTACTATGATCGGGACTTTATACTTTTTTTTTTCTGGATTTAAGTTTTGTTAAAGACTTTTTCTGGATATAGACTTTGCCAAAGACATTTACTGAGGACTTTCCCTATGGATATTTAACCTTATGCTATAAAGCAGATGATTTCATTTTTTCTACTATAAAAGACTCTTATTATTCCTAATAGCTTAGAGAATGTTATAAAAATGTATGCTTTTATACTAATGTATTAATACCCAAAATTTATATTGCTAGTTACTGCTAGTTAGATAATGTAAACTACTCTAGTATCTGAATTATGTAGAATATAGAGTTATTATCTGTGCTCGCCTGCTGTGTAAGGTATTATTAAGAATAGGTTATGCTTTGTGAAGTGATATATTTTCAATATTTAACCCTGCAAATTGGTGTAAGAAAACAGGGGGGTGGGTTATGGGAATATTAATGAGAATTCCCAGTGTCCCTTATGACTCAATCCCTCTTGAATAAATTGTAAAATAGGGTGAAGATGGACCCTTATGCACCAAACCCATGTGCATGGAGGTATATCATAGGTATTTGGAGAAAAGTTGTGAATTTAGGGGGGAGCTGTTGAGGATGGGATTTATGGGGTTAAAAAAATATCACAACTTTTCTCTTTTAATATATACTGTATATATTCGCGTATAAGCCGAGTTTTTCAGCCCAAAAATTGGGCTGAAAAGTTACCCCCTCGGCTTATACGCGAGTCACTATACGGGCGCCCCCCGCCCAGAGGTATACAGGCCCCCCATCAGTATACAGGCCCTCCCCATGGTCCGTAAACCTGTAAAGGAAGATGATTATACTTATCACTGTCCGGTGCCGTCCCCGCTCTGCATCGCGATCCTCCATCTGCATCGCGCTCCTCCATCTTCCGGCTTCCTGTCGGCGCCGACAATGACGTCATTCGGCGCAGAACACAGGAAGTCGGAAGCCGGTGAATGAAGATGGAGGATCGCGATGCAGATGGAGGATCGCGATGCAGAGTGGGGACGGCAGCGGGACAGTGATAAGTATAATCATCTTCCTTTACAGGTTTACGGACCATGTGGGGGCCTGTATACTGATGGGGGGCCTGTATACCTCGGGCTGCTGTATATACCCTGGGGCTGCTGCTGTATGTACCCTGGGGCTGCTGCTGTATGTACCCTGGGGCTGCAGCTGTATGTACCATGGGGCTGCTGCTGTATATACCCTGGGGCTGCTGCTGTATATACCATGGGGCTGCTGCTGTATATACCCTGGGGCTGCTGCTGTATATACCCTGGGGCTGCTGCTGTATATACCCTGGGGCTGCTGCTGTATATACCATGGGGCTGCTGCTGTATATACCCTGGGGCTGCTGCTGTATATACCCTGGGGCTGCTGCTGTATATACCATGGGGCTGCTGCTGTATATACCATGGGGCTGCTGCTGTATATACCCTGGGGCTGCTGCTGTATATACCCTGGGGCTGCTGCTGTATATACCATGGGGCTGCTGCTGTATATACCATGGGGCTGCTGCTGTATATACCCTGGGGCTGCTGCTGTATATACCATGGGGCTGCTGCTGTATATACCATGGGGCTGCTGCTGTATATACCCTGGGGCTGCTGCTGTATATACCCTGGGGCTGCTGCTGTATATACCCTGGGAAGGCTGCTGTAACACTGCTGGGGCCTGTATATACCACTGGGGAGGCTGCTGTATACCACACTGCTGGGGGCTGTATACTACCACTGGGGAGGCCTGTATACCATCGGGGGGGCCTGTATACCACACTGCTGGGGGCTGTATACCTGTGCTGGGGTCCACCCTCGGCTTATACACGAGTCAATAGTTTTTCCCAGATTTTGGGGGCAAAAGTATGGGGGTCGGCTTATACACGGGTCGGCTTATACACGAGTATATACGGTATATATTTTAACTTGGAAATGTTATGTTGTCTGTTATACACTAGATGGCGCCCACGCTCCATGCAGCCCATTAAGAGAGGAATTTAGGATCAAAATAACTTGATAAGGATTAACCAATTAGGAGATGATTATTTTGTAGATATTTCCAGAATTCTAACACGCCTCTTGCTTTCTGTACAAAAATGTGTGTTTCAATAAACGTCTGAGCAGTGTGCTTGATCTTATACGGCGTAGGCATGAGTAAGGCTTGAGACGGCTCTGGTGTCCGTATCATTTACTTGCGATAACGCAGACATGCGTAAATGCCTAAAAATATAATAATTAGGAGTGGCTGATGGACTTGTGATTGAACTGAGACCCTCAACAATACTACTCATGTGATCCAAACATTAAATGAGGTTGACTACAAACCAGGATATGTACTGGGGAGCTTAGACGTAAAATCTTTGTACACAATCATTGACCACCAAAAGGGATATGAGGCAGTAGAACGTTTTTTACATACAATGTCTACACTAAAGGAAGAACAGATCGTATTTATAGTGGCAAGCATCCATTTTATATTAACTCATAACTACTTCAAATTTCGGAACGTGTATTACCGTCAAGAGCTTGGGACTGCGATGGGTACGCGGTTCGCATCGGGATATGCTAATCTTTTTGTTGGAAAGTGGGAGGAGGAAGTAATCCACTCGAAAGGGTACCTGAAAGAAGGTCTCCTACTGTGGAAAAGATATATTGATGATATCCTGTTTGTATGGAGAGGGACGGATGAGGCATTGGACAAATTCAACAGGAATCAGTATGGACTACAATTCACGGCTACAATAAGCACACTGAAGATCAATTTCTTAGACCTCGAGATCTACAATAATAATACCGATAAACTAGGCACCAGAATGTACAAGAAAGAGGTGGACTCGAATAGTTATATCCCAATGGACAGTTGCCATTTGGGAAGTTGGCTAAACAGTGTGCCAAAGAGCCAATTTATTAGACTGAAATGTAATTGTACAAGAAGTGAAGATTTCGAAGATGAAGCAAAAGTGCTAAAATAGGAGTTAATCTAAAAAGGATAAAAGGAAAGTGCATTGAAAAAAAACCTCCAGCAAGTGATGGACATAGATCGGTCAAAATTAATAACACATAAGAAGACCATAGAAACAAAAACATCATTACAATAACAAATTCAGCACATTCGAAAAATTACGGAGTATCATGATAACTCCTCCAACTTTACAAAAATAATCAATCGAGACTGGCATTATCTACGACTAGACAAAACAGTGGGAGACCTCCTCCCCGATAAAGCGAAGAAAGTCTTCAGGAGAGCTCAAACTTTAAGTGTTATGGTAGCACCCACCATCAAACAGTCTAAACTACTAAAGAAGTCAATACAAACAAGACTGCATGGGACAGAAATAAAAGAAGGTTTTAGACCCTGTAAACAATGTATGGCATGCCGTAACACGGATGTAACAAAAACTTTACATACACAATTTGAAAGACAAGAAGATAAATAAACATTTGCCATTAAACAACACCTGTCATGCCATACGTCAAGTGTAATTTACATCATCATCTGCCCTTGTAAAAAATCATATGTAGGCAGGACATCCAGAACGTTGGTGAAGAGGATGTCAGAACACATAAGAAACATACAAAAGGGTACCAGGGACATCCTTTAAGCAGACACTATAAAGAAGTCATCAATCTAAAACTAGTCACACACAATTCCTAGCAATACAACATGTAAATAGGAACTGGGGAGGAGGCAATCATCTGGAGAAAATGTCACGTACTGAAACAAAATGGATTTTTACACTAAACACGTTCGCTCCAAATGGATTAAATCAGGATGCTGAATTTTTCGGTTTTAAATAAAGAATATGTAGAGCAATATACCAAAACATTCAGAACATTACTATATGGAGCAGATAGATTCTCGAGTATAAATACATCTATAAATACTTGCAATAAAAAAGCATTGAATAAATTTATGGCCAAGTAGTAACTGGAACACACAGATGATTCATAAAGATAACTATTTAAAACATAAAAATAAAAATAATTAGAAGTTTTATGGTACAAAGGATATAACTGTAGAAAGAAACCCTTCTTGGAAGATAGATGGCGCTGTTGCAACCAGCATTAAAAGTTACAGCATAGAAACGCAAAAAAAAAAGTATACAATTGGAATAAGAAAATTCCTGATATGTTTTATATGTGTAAAACAAGATAATAATACACCCCATGAGCGGTTTTGGATGACTGGCTGGAGGATGGAATGAGGCACATATAGATAATGCAGAGAATACGTGGCAGGGACCTTGTATAAATAAGAACAGAGCACAGGAACTTCCGGGAGGCGGGCCTAGCAAATAATATTGATACTGAGCTTCCCCAGGGCCTAATACCATTCGAGCCCATATGGACAGTGGCAGGCCGCTGACCTTGCATTCCGGGGTGAGGATTGCTGCGGTGACCCAGCGGGTGACATCTGGGCACCGAGACCCCTGGAAATTCTGTGAAGACCAGTGTGGTCGAACCGGCAAGGATTGAGCTACAATTATCTTATAAATAAAACTTTGATAGTCTGAACTGACGTCTCCTTATCATAATTTTTACAGAGATATATGTGTGCCGGGTTATATTATATAATATTGAGATTGATTTTCCCTGAGCACCATACAGGGGTTATTGAGCCAGACCTTTCTAAACAATTTGAGTCCTTTTGGTCCAGGCTCCCCGTAATTCCGCTTCAGATATAAAATAATTACCTTGATGTCGTTTACGACTGTTTCTTATAACGATGAGGAGACCTCAGCCATACTATCTAAGGTAGCTGCCGGCAGCTTCCTGTCTACCTCTACAGAAGAAGTCAAGACTCGAGACTATGAAAAAGAGCGGAAGAAGCTTGTAGCATTAGGTTTACACCTTACCACTCTGGCGGAGTACCATCGGGTAAAGAGAATTCCACGGGGATTAAGAGTTTCCCTCCACCCGACACTCTTCTCCGATAATACAGAGTACTGCAATAAATTCGAAGGCATATTGAACAAATGTTCAATGGACATCATACTGTTGACCATTGAACATCTTCAAAAGGAATTGGAGATCCTAGAGGAGAGGATCATCAACATCGAGGAACAACTTGAAAGTACGACCAACCCTGAACAGTTCGAGGCTCTAAAGAAAAAGACAGGCGACATTGTGGTGGCCTATAGAAAGAACCTTCAGGAAAGGAAAAAAACGAAATTCAGAAGAGACCAGGAAGATTACGAGAAACAGCAAGTCTATCGTTGGAAATGTGGCTTCATACCACCAGGTCCTCGCTACTATTCATCATCAGGCAGCGATGGAGAATTTGGCCCACAAAGACCGCGCCCTTTTTTAGGGCAACGCAATCCGCGCCGCGGAAAACGAGGAGGGGCAGGAGGAGGAGGTGGTACACGTCCCAGGGAATATTAACCCCCACAACCGACTCCGCAACCACAATCAGGAGACAGGATGGTACTCCGATCCCAGGTAGGACCACAAATCTTGTGTACAACATCTCATCCTACATCCTCAGCCCAGCTGAGTCACAGGTTCTACAAAAAGGACTCTCATTCTGCCCGACACCAGTATTTAGCTCATTTACACTCGACCAGGAGCTCAGAAGATTCTTTAGGAGTCTTCGCCTCAAGGCCCACTAAATGAGGACTGACGACATAGGACCTAGCGGGACTGTTGACACAGACTCCACGCACTTTTCCTTCAGACAATTGGGTCTGAAGGTCCCTAGTAATTTCCAACCACCTAAAGTGTATCACCCTATTGAGACATACATTAACCTGGTTTCTAGAGATATCGACACACTACTTAGAGACATTGGTAGGGGCAATTTCCCAATCAAAATGAATTTGACTCCAATAGAAATACAGGCAATCAACTCACTTAAAAACAACAAACAACTGGTTATTAAACCAGCTGACAAAGGTGGGGCAGTTGTAGTAATGGACCGTGATAAATACATTAGAGAAATAGAATCACAATTGGGAGTAACAGGGACGTATGCACCGATCCCGAATAACCCTACATGTCGTATACGGGAACGGATTAAAGAAAGGGTTGACCATTACTTGAGGCAGGGTACGATTGATACCAAATTGGCTGATTATTTGATTCATCTAAATCCAGTTATACCCGTTTTTTACACACTACCCAAGGTGCACAAAAACCTTTATGATCCCCCCGGACGCCCAATTGTAGCATCAACTGACTCGTTATTGTCACCACTAGCAAAAACGGTCGAACGCATCCTGACCCCACGAATACCACTGATCACGTCCTACGTGAAGGACACTGGTGACTTCCTCAATCACATCCGGAGCCTAAGTGACATACCTTTGGGTTGCCACTTGGTGACTCTGGATGTCGAGAGCCTGTATACCAGCATTGATCATGAACAAGGATTGGAAGCTGTAGGATGGTTCCTCGATAAGTATAGCACATTATCAGACCATCAAAAGGGTTTCTGCATTGACCTGTTGACTATAATACTGAAAGAAAATTTCTTTCTTTTCGGCGATCAATTTTATGTTCAGCGCAGGGGACTGCCATGGGCTCGAACGTGGCACCCCCCTATGCGAACATTTACATGGCATTATTCGAAGAAAAATTCGTCTATACACATACTCTAGCCAAGGAACACGTTTTATCTTGGCGACGATACATAGACGACGTGTTTATGATCTGGGCGGGTGACGTAGGATCTTTAGTCCAATTCCACGCTGACCTTAATTCATGCTCACCCAATATTAGATTCACTATGAGCCATGACACCGGTCGGATCAATTTCCTGGATACCTTAGTTAAATTGGACTCTGGCCACATGAGCACTGATCTTTACGTGAAACCGACAGACCGTAACTCCCTCTTGCATTATTCCAGCTGCCATCCTGGGCACGTCAAGCAGTCATTACCCTTATCCCAACATACGAGAATCGACCGTATAGTATCTGACCCTGTGCTGAAAGAGTTGAGACAGAATGAAATGAGCGCCAAATTCATGGAGAGGGGATACCCCGCTACTATTGCCACAAGGTCCTCTAAGTCCACTAACCATCGACGCCAGAAATCTGACAGCGTGGCGTTCGTCAACACATATCATCCCTATCAGACACTTATACACAATGCAATAAGAGAACATTGGCCGTTACTTAGTAAGGCCTATCCAACAATCCCAGAGTTTCAAAATCCAGTACTAGTTTGCCACAAGAGACCAAGCAACCTTAAGAATAAACTCATTAGAGCGGACATTGGTAGCCTGAAAACATCTATTCAGCAAAGGACCCTAGCCACACCTCGCATGGGTAATTTTCCATGCCTAGGCTGTAGGCAATGTTCAAATATGACCAGAGGCAGTTTTTTCACCCATCCCATGACGGGCAAAAGGTTTGACATAAAGGGTTTCTTTACATGCGAATCGACGTTTGTGATTTATCTGCTGAAATGCCCGTGCGGTCTCGGATATGTTGGGCAGACCGTCCAGCATATCCGAGACCGCATAAGCAAACATAAATCCACCATAAGATGTGGACACACATTACTTCCTGTACCAGCACACTTTATGTCCAGGCAACACAGTATAGCACAACTGAGGTTTCAGGTTATTGACCACGTACCAATTAATAGGCGGGGGGGCGATAGGATGAGGACTCTCAGAGAGAGGGAAATGTATTGGATACATACGTTACGGACTCTTGAACCCAATGGACTTAACCGGGAATATGAAATGGTACCATAGATGTCCTCCCATCCTCACACTGGGGGTCCCACCCAACTCCTCCTGCATCATAGAAGTTAATCTATTGTGGCTAATATGATAATCTGTTACTATGCCCTTAGGAATGAATATATTGTTCTCTTATACAGTGTATTATCTCCAGTTCCTTTATGGATGTACTAATTCTTATTGTGCTTTTTCTTCCTCCTAACAGATCACTTAATGCCCCATGCTGGGATAGATATCACCAGGAAGCACCTGCACTCACTATGCACTGAGCTCTGTGCACAATAAGGCACTGTATCCTTTTTTTAAGAGACACCGCTAGGCTGTTTATACAGCGTTTTATCACCATTCTCATCACGCATGGCGCGGCGCGACGGCTGCAACACGCATGCGCGCTCTCTAGACTGCACCGTGCACGCGCGCATCACTTGCCCTTGGGCGCGTGCGTGACTTGCGCTCCACCTGTGTTCCAAACACAGGAAGCAGGCGCGCTCAAGTCCCGCCTATCCGCGTCATAAGGACGCGATCGCACAGGGCTCACTGCCACTCACATACCAGCCACCTGACTGCACGGAGGTAATGTAATGTTTCTTCTAACACGGTTAATCCCTAGACTTGTGCCTAATGTTGTCAGTAATCTCGCTGTTTATGCTTATAGGAAGTACCTTCTCTCCTATATCCCACAGCTATTGAGGTATTTATGGACACCACCTGCATATGTAGACAATTTACCTTGTAGACCATCAGTATAGATATGTTCCCCTTCTCCCTCTTTCTGACAGCATTAATCATTGGCCAAAACTGGCCTGGAGTGGGTGGCCACATTTGGATGCTTCTCCCACATCACGGACATAGGTAGAATTTTATTTTTACCTCCTTCTCATGTGCCTTAGGCTCTATTGATGGTCACTGTGACATTCAAATTCTCATTTTAATACCCTCAGGTGCTGTTTACTCCTATTAGATAGGGGTTTGCACTTAACTTCTCATCCCATTGATCACAGGTAGTAACCCTATACCATATAGCCACATGTTACACAGTATTCCTGTGGACTGACCTATGGGGTTTTCTAACCTCACTTAGGCACTTGTTATCTTATCTTATGTTCTTGAATGACACTGTATCATTCTTCACTCTAAGATTAACTATACCACCGTGCATTTTTTCACTATTCACTGTTTATATGTATCATAGCAACGGGTGTCACTATAAGGGTATCGATACCCATTGTTTTAGTTTAGACACTAATCATCATTACAGCTGTATATCTCTTATCTTATAAGTTGTGTTTTCCTTGACCATCATTGTAAGGATTACTGTTTTTTGTTCTTTATATCATCTGTCAAAGAACTGACTGTTGTTTTGTTTTGTTTTATTTCTATATACACTGTCACAGCTCCTGTATCCTCTGCGAAGACCAGTGTGGTCGAACCGGCAAGGATTGAGCTACAATTATCTTATAAATAAAACTTTGATAGTCTGAACTGACGTCTCCTTATCATAATTTTTACAGAGATATATGTGTGCCGGGTTATATTATATAACCCTGGAAATTCTGGGCACATAGCCCAAATAGAGACCGCAGGCGCCGCGCCAGGCGCCACGAGGCACAAGAAGCAAGGAAGCTGGGAGGTGCAGAGACTGCAGGCTAGTGACAGAAAGCCCACTGATAATCACCACTATGGAAGTCCGTGGGTGGAGAGCAGAAGAGGCACCGGAGACCGGAGGGAGCCGTGAAGCCGCAGGCTGGGGATCGCTGGGACCCAGTGGCACTGGACGCACTGAGAGGCAGGAAGCCTGGTGAGGCAGACAGAGCGGCGGATCCAGGTGGCGGGAGAGGAGTGAGCTGTGGAGGAGGAAGGGGACAACCGCCGGAGACCAGAGGGAGCAAAGGCACTGTGGTGCAAGAGAATCCAGAGGCTGGGGAGAACTAGAAGCCCCAGGTGGTAGACCACGAGGTGGAAAGGAAATCTGACAGGCCTCAGTGGAGTGGAGAGGTGAGAGTACAGTGGACAACTGGAGGAGAGGGGGGACTGTGCTGCCTGGTGTACTTCTGACCCTTAGAAATCTAGAGACAGGGGGACTTATCCAGCCACATTGCATTACAACTTGTACCTCAGGTCTCTATACCCCAGGGGGAGAGGGGTATTGATCCCCCAGACGACATTGGAGAGACAGGACAGACCTTTGGAGGGATAACTGACAAGTGTACATCATATAAATAACTATAAAGAAAAAGGGGTGCAAATAGAACTGCAGAAAGCACTGAAAAGAAAAATTAACCCTTGCTATACCACAATATTATAACCACTGAAAATTATTATTGTACAATGCAGTGACTTTAATACAATATCGCTATCTAGAGGCTTAAAGCTTGACATTTTTGTAAAGAGAATCCTGATAATGTAACACTTTACAACTAAGGACACCACCGATCATATTGACAGCCTCATGGCCGTTGTTAACAAAATAGACAAATACGTGGGCAAACAGCAGAAGAGTGTTAAAGACGACATCATATGTACTATATGACTTTCACCATATTGTATCTTGAGAAGCCATTTTATTAGTTTATCATGTCTATTCTGACTAGAGACCTCTGTAACAGTTTGTTTGGTGAAGTCAGCACAACTCAGCACATTCTTACTTTTGTCCTTGCTCGTTAGATAAGACCACCAAGCCATATGTAAGCCCAAGTGTACCGTTCTTCTCATCTGTAACTCTCTTATGGTACATTTACACGCGGCCACAGGAAGGTAGGAACAGGCAGGCATCGGACACAATTGTGCCTGTTGCCTTGAAAAGACCACGATGTGGCTGCGTGTAATTCAGGACTTTCCTTCCTTCAGGGAAGACACAGGAAGGAAAGTCCTGAATTACACGCAGCCACATTGTGGTCTTTTCAAGGCAACAGGCACAATTGTGTCCGATGCCTGCCTGTTCCTACCTTCCTGTGGCCGCGTGTAAATGTACCATTAAAGGTCACTAATTAATCATCTCAAAACTGTCTATAATGCATATTCATCATATTTGTCATTGTATGATGTAACCTATTTTTCTAAGCTTTCTGTAACGTATATAAGCTCTTGCAACAATAAACATTTAGCTATTCTCTTGAAGACCAAGTCTGTGTCATCAATTGAGTTATAGCCATTACCAGGTATACCTTTATAGAGCTCTTTATACAAATCAGTCTACTCTGGTTAGTTGTAATTTATCAACTTTAACACTTGGAGGCCCCAGCGAGATTTTTATCTTTGTTATGTATATTTTTCCCCTTTTTACATTCACCCTGGACTGAACAGAAAGTCTACCTGTCTCCTGCTGAACCGGTAAGTTTGAGCCATTGTAGCAAGAGTCAGTCTTTGGGGAATTAGAAATGGGAAACTCAGATAGACTGATTTGATTATTTGTTATTTGTTCATAATCTTGTCCTGTGTTTTGTCTTGTCTTGTCCCAGTGTCTTCTTTGTCAATATTGTTGTATTTGTCTTTATAAGTTAATTGTTAATTGTGCAAAACTACTCTCTTCTAAACTGCTTATATAATCTTTGGTGCTTTCATAAAACTTTATTAGCTTTCTAATTCTATATACGGTACTACTTTGTGGTTAAGCGTCGCTTGTAACAAACTTTACTAACCTTCTGATTCTATCACCCTTTCTCTGCCTTTACGGTACTACTTTGTTTTTAAGATCTTGCCAGAACTAATAGGGAAACAGGAGAATAATTTGATAAACGGTTAGAGAGCTACAGCCCCTATTCTCTGCCTGCTGCTGAGGTCTGAACAAGCTTCTCACCACTCCTCCCTCCCTTCTTTTTCTTCATACGTCACACCTCCTCCCTCCCTTTCTCCATACAGTAAACGTTCTGAAGGTTGAATATTATCTATTATGTGTTGCTCTAATTGTGTTTGTAGCTTGCTATTCCATTGGGGACCCGGCTTCAGTTCTTTCATCTCTGACCCATTGATTTCATTATTAACCATACTGCCATCTTTGTTAGATCCTCTAGGATGGGATGCAGGGTACACTCGAGTAGCAGGTACAAGGTACTTTGAAGTAAGGATCAATGCCCATTCTGTCCCAGCAATAGAGAGCATTGGATTACCCATTGAACAGATAGTTACAGATGGCAACCTGAGTTGTCCACGTGCAATTCAGGGGCTTGCATTTCTTGTGACTGCATTTTCACATCACTAACTTTTTAAAGGTGTACGCATGTGGAAAAGTGTGTGTGAAAGAAAGTGATTGGTATGAAACTCTTTGACTGAGCTGAAACCAAATGTTCTGTTAATGTTGTGAAACTATGCAGAAAGATCAGAAAACTTGCAGACAGGCTTGTTCTGACCTTGTTCTTCTGGTAGCCTATGGTTTTGCGATAAACTGTAATATTTTGGTGAAGGCTGTATGCTGAACAATTGTGTTGAATGATCTGCTGAAAGACAGACGCATGTTTTCACAGAGATCAGATGAGAATTGTGCCTTGTATGACAGCAGAAGGAAAGTTAACCAAAGTAAATTATTTTTAAAAAAGTATTAAATATTTCCTGTATTACTTACTGTATTTAAGTCAAAGTCCAGATCCACAGGTTAATAAACAGAACTCTTAATTAAAATATATGTGAATATATAGAAAACAGACAAAATATATAAATTTACATTGTACTAGAATCACTGCTTTTGTATTTCCATGGAAAAAATTGATTATAATAGAGCAAAGTCAATGGAATTCAAGAATGTTTGTGTGGAAGTTTTAATCACAGCAGCAGGGAAAGGGGGGGTATTTAGACTTCTGAAACTGGATAGAGTTTAAGAATATAATGTTAATTGTAATGTTTGCATTGTGATTGGGTGACCACCAGCAAATGTCTAATAATATCATGCCCTGATGTCTTTGTTTGAGGAGAGATGCAAAGTGGGGAAGAATCACAAAACTAAAGTCATTTGACTTGGTCATTGCGTCTCTGCTCAATCAGAGCACATTGTAGATACGGATTAATGTTAGCTATATCTTCTGAAGGGTTGAGACTTGCTAAAATTGTTGACAATTGCTATAGTCAAGTGCACACTGGGTTTGGACCTCTGGAGCATTATTTAAACACATAGAGTAATAGAGGAATAAAGTGTCTGGTGTCCTAGGAAAATACCATTTAGGTGTTTTCTGGATAACAGAAGACCAGAGACGCCAATCCCAGTCTGCAAGATTTTCTGTTTTCCTCATGGGATTCCAGCTATAACATGAGTATTGTGTCAGGTAAAAGAATAAAATATGAATTGTAAGATGTGCCACAAGGACAGACCAGTAGCTAGAAGGTGATGTTATATCCTTGCATAGAGTTGATCCAGAATGTCTAAAGTACAATTGCAGAGAGGTGGAAAAGGTAACACATCATTACAGATGTGCAGGGAGGGGGTGGATTCAGGAATAGAGGTGTCTGCTACAGATAATTCTGATATACATGACAATAGTTGTTTTTTGGGATTGCATTGTATGTTTTTTTCCTGTAAATCATTATTGTTATATTCATCATTGTATGTTTTATTTTTTATTTTTCCATTTGCTTAGACAAGTGTTCCATACAATTAGAATAATCAGAAAATTGAGTTTGCATTGACTGCCCAGGAAATAGGGCTCCAGCTTGGGTGCCAGTATACTGAAGATAGGGGTAGCGGCCTTGACAGTTGCTGTGGAAACCAGGACGCTGGTTTGGATGACAAGCTAGAGGACGAAATAGTAAAGGTCTAGTTTGGGATGCCAGACTACTGAAAACAGGGTTAGCGACCTTAGACAGTTAGTGGGGAAACCAGGTTTGGATGACAGGCTAGAGGATTACTCGTTCAGAGTGGTAGCGGGATACTGAAGACGGGGTTCGCGACTCATGACAGCCTTTATGGGAACTCACCAAGGCTCCTACTGGATCAGGATGGATAATGTTGGATCAGTGGGAGCAGAGAAGCAGGGGCAGTTAATGATGCAGCAATAATGTTAGAGAAAAGTGGGAAATGCCTAGATGGGTAAATTGGGTTGTTTTGATATGGCCTGTTGGAGGCAATTCATCCGTGTGAATGACCAGTGGATTCAGAGGCACAGATACAGGTACCAGGTAAAGTCCTGGATCTGGGCTTCTGAACGCCACAATCCCCTCATAGATTATAGATAATGGTAACAATTAATTTGGACATAAAATCGACCAAAGCAGCTCCACTATCACCTGTACCTACATACTTCTTTCCTTGCACCCAGAAAATGAACAAGTACAATTGATCATGCACACCAGACAGACGAACTTGTTTACAGGTAATACTGTCTCTGTTGGGGTTTTTGTTTGAGGAGAGATGCAAAGTGGGGAAGAATACTGTATATTCTCGTGTATAAGCTGACCCGTGTATAAGCCGACCCCCCTACTTTTGCCCCAAAAACCTGGGAAAACCTATTGACTCGTGTATAAGCTGAGGGTGGACCCCAGCACAGGTGTACAGCCCCCAGCAGTGTGGTATACAGGCCCCCCCAGTGGTATACAGGCCTCCCCAGTGGTAGTATACAGCAGCCTCCCCAGTGGTAGTATACAGCAGCCTCCCCAGTGGTAGTATACAGCAGCCTCCCCAGTGGTAGTATACAGCAGCCTCCCCAGTGGTGTATACAGGCCCCAGCAGTATATACAGCAACCCCAGTAGTATACAGCAGCCTCCCCAGTGGTATATACAGGCCCTAGCAGTATATACAGCAGCCCCAGTAGTATACAGCAGCCTCCCCAGTGGTATATACAGGCCCCAACAGTATATACAGCAGCCCCAGTAGTATACAGAAGCCTCCCCAGTGGTATATACAGGCCCAAGCAGTATATACAGCAGCCCCAGTAGTATACAGCAGCCTCCCCAGTGGTGTATACAGGCGCCAGTGGTATACAGGCCTCAGTGGTGTATACAGGCCCCAGTGGTGTATACAGTCCCCAGTGGTGTATACAGGCCCCAGTGGTGTATACAGGCCCCAGTGGTGTATACTGGCCCCAGTGATGTATACAGGCCCCAGTGGTGTATACAGGCCCCAGTGGTGTATACAGGGCCCAGTGGTGTATACAGGGCCCAGTGGTGTATACAGGCCCCAGTGGTATACAGGCCCCAGTGGTGTATACAGGGCCCAGTGGTGTATACAGGGCCCCCCCCTTGCTGCCAGCCACCTGTAAAGGAATAAATCATTATACTTATCCCTGTCCTGTCGCCGCCGCCACTCTCTGACACCGCGCGCTCCTCCGGCTTTATCCGGCTTCTTCCTGCTTCCTCTTCCGGCGCACAGACAATGACGTCATTGCCTGCGCCCGCCGGTCACAGCAGGAAGAAGCCGGATAAATCCGAAGGAGCGAGCGGTGTCAGAGAGCGGCGGCGGCGACAGGACAGGGATAAGTATAATGATCTATTCCTTTACAGGTGGCCGGCAGCAAGGGGGGGGGCCCTGAATACACCACTGATGGGTGGGCTATATGCCGAGTATATGACTCGTGTATAAGCCAAGGGGGGGACTTTTCAGCACATTTTTTGTGCTGAAAAACTCGGCTTATACACGAGTATATACGGTAAGTTATAGGTAGCACAGACTGAAGTCATTTTGACTTGATTATTGCATCTCTACTCAATCAAAACACATCACAGCTGACAGAAAGAAAGCAATCAGTAAAGCAAAACAACCTACCACTGAAAGCCTTCTTAGGGCTGGTGGGTTACTGCAGGGAGTGGATTTCTTCAGCATCAAAGAAAATGCAGCCACTATATCATGTGTTGGCAGAGTGCAATAAGAGCAGGCCGGATGACTTTGGTTTGTGATCCTTCTGGCTCCCCGCTTCCAGAGAGAGCAAACCCTATGAAATCACACCAGAAGCAAAAGAGGGGTTTGACATTCTGAGTAATGACATTCTCTCTGTCCCAGCACTAGGTATTGCAAATGTATTAATTTAATATTATGAATTAGAGGGATATGCAAAAGGAATATTGACACAGAAACATTTATTACCTGATACTAATGATGACTTGACAAATTAAATTGAACACAATTGTTTTGAACTAATAAACATTGAAACACAGCCATTGGCAAATGTACAAGAGACCCCAATCCATATTGCAGACTGAACTACAGCTCTAACAGAGGCTTGAGTTATGGTGGAGGGGCTTGGGGTGCATTTTTTTTTTTTTGATAACCGTTACGCTTTTGGTATTTGCCATGATTACGGTCCTGTATGGAAAGGCAGACAGCTTGTGGGAGCTCCAGAGAAACCCATTAAGCTGTGGTTAATGTGCAAGCTCACTCAAAGGAGAGCACCAAGGAGGCCGAAGGAAATGACCATGCTGACAGGGCAGCTAAAGCTGCAGCCCTTCTCCCTCTCCCGATAGGGATGTACACTATGTGTGTCTCTGGGAGGGTGGACGCTGAACTCCTAGGGTGCCTGCAAGCACAGGCCTCTAAACGGAAGAAAGAAGAATGGAAACATGAAGGTGCCCGAGAAGAGGATCCAGTAGAAACATCACTGGGTGGCACCTGGGTTCCAGCATGCTGCTGTTAAGTATATACACGGTTGTGTGGTCTGTGCATGCCATAAAGTGGGAATAGTGGTTGAGACAAAAGTGTGCGCTAAGGCTACTCTACCCATTTCAGCCACTGCAGATTGACTTTGTTCAGCTTCCAAAGGTAGGCACCTATAAGTATGTGTTGGTCTGCACAGACCTATTCTCTGGATGGCCAGAAGCATGGCCTGCTGTTAAGGCCACCGCCCGAACTGTTGCAAAGAAATTATTATACATTGTATTCTGTAGGGGTAACGCCAAACAAAATACTGGGTTATGTCCATATGAGATACTATTTGAGGAACCACCAAAGACAGGATTGTATTTTCCTTAGCAGTTACAGACATTACACTCTGATATGATAGCATATGTAGGAGAATAATTTTATTCATCTATATGGCGCTATTAATTACATACATTGACCCTCCCTCGGAAGAAGCCTTGCGAAACGCGTAAGGGGGCGGCAGCCACTGATAGATAACCTTTTGACCCATGAACTAATTTACTTTGACTGTATTTGTGATTCATTTGCTTGTGGTGCACCCAGTTTTGGGGCATTCTACTGGTTTTTGGACAGGCAGCAAGGTATTGTTATTTTTCTGGCTGTACTTTGCATATATCATGTGGTCACCTATCTTGTGTGCTGTATTGCATAACTTTTATTTACGGCACTTATGCTGTCATTTTAATAAAGTGCACTTTACTTTTGAACTTTGGCCTGACTCCTGGGTTGTTTTTATATGAAATATAATAACATACAGTATATCAGTACCAACAGCTTTACAAAATGTATTGCACCAAACTCACAAATGTGTTTTCAGTTCCAATCTAGATCCCTCCTCCTTGGAAGGTACACACTCCCTAAAACCTGGTCACAGTCCGTGCGGAAAGCTTGCAACCCAGATTTGAAGAAAAGACTATTTGGATCTATGCATCCCGCTGCAAGAAGGTTCACAAAGACTAAAGAGATAACCTTAGGGGAGTATTGATCATTACTCTTGTTTTTCTTCAATACTTTCCTTTCCAGAACAGCAGAAGGTGAACTTAAGCAGTGGGAAAGAGGAGGGTTGCAGCAGAAAAAGGTAGCCAAACAGGGAAACTCACAATGGGATGAGGATCCACCACAACAATAGGCGGGAAGCAAATGAAGATTGATTTAGGAAAGTTGATAGAAAGTTCGAGTTGGGTTTTGAAAAATAATGGGAACTGATTACGAGCTGATCAGTTCACTTGGCAGGCGTTGATAGAGGAGTGGGGAAGGATAAAAAAGTATGTGAAAAGGTGTAAAGGTAACATATGAAAGATACAGGAAAGTGTTGTTGGATCTTACAGGTTTGTTATTCTCCAGGTTGAATAATCTCTTTAAGGGTGTAGGTGGATGGATAACTGGAATAATTCATTTTGTAATCCAGGGAGCATCTATAATACTGGTTATTGCTGTCCTGCTAAAGTTATTTGTAATGCTTGTCAAGAAAATTCTAAGAACTAACTGCAAATGTTTTTCAGGTAAATACAAAATGAAAAATAATAACGATAAAGATACTGAAGCACTGCATACTCAAGTGCTCCTGACTTATGTCACTACCCCAGGACGCAAGTGTGTGCTGTGCAACAAAAAGACTTTAGTGGAACTTTCAAACTGCACTTATTATGGAAATCTTCTGGATTCACCTCCACTGCCAAAGATACAAGAAAATGAGAACTACAACATTGTGTGAAACATTCAATATCATGGACTTCTGATATCCCACAGTCTAAAATATATTATTTCTTTTTTACTTATTTTAAACGCCTCAAATTACTCAATATACTAATCTTTAGGTTAGGGGGTGTTGAGGGATGGAATAGGCCGCCTAAAAGGGTCTTCCTGAATGATCGCACTCCATAATATGCATAGGAGGTAGCCTTGCATGTTGTCTAGTAGAGCGGGCTCTGCGGACCTAGGGGCAGGCAGGGATAGGTCTAGAATAGAAATGATAAAAAGAGGGGACTGTTAAAGACGACATCATATGTACTATATGGCGTTCACCATATTGTATCCTGAGAAGCCATTTTATTAGTTTATCATGTCTATTCTGACTAGAGACCTCTGTAACAGTTTGTTTGGTGAAGTCAGCACAACTCAGTACATCTCTACTTTTGTCCTTGCTCGTTAGATAAGACCACCAAGCCATATGTAAGCCCGAGTATACCGTTCTTATCATCTGTAACTCTCTTAAAGGTCACTAATTAATCATCTCAAAACTGTCTATAATGCATATTCATCATATTTGTCATTGTATGATGTAACCTAGTTGTCTAAGTTTTCTGTAAGTATATAAGCTCTTGCAACAATAAACGTTTAACTATTCTCTTCAAGACCAAGTCTGTGTCAGCAATTGAGTTATAGCCATTACCAGGTATACCTTTATAGAGCTTTATACAAATCAGTCTACTCTGGTTAGTTGTAATTTATCAACTTTAACACTTGGAGGCCCCAGCGAGATTTTTATCTTTGTTATGTATATTTTTCCCCTTTTTACATTCACCTTGGACTGAACACAAAGTCTACTCTGGTTAATTGTAATTTATCAACTTTAACAAGAGCAGTTGTGCATCTTCTAAGAGCCAGGTGGCCCCACCATCGCCCACCATGGTTCAAGATCTGGACAAAGACAAATTACAATCTATAGCTGATATTATACTAGCACGTCTTATGCCCGAAATTGATGCCAGACTTGCTATATTCCAGACGACCATAGACCCTATACTGTCCCAACTAACAACCCAGGGCACCAGACTGTCAGAGGCGGAACAACGTATTTCTGACCTGGAGGACACGGTTGCAGTCATGAGAGAAAGCCTGGAGGGTAAAGACAAATCAATTACAGAACTATACGACAAAATGGACGATCTTGAAAACAGGTCGAGGCGTAATAACCTGAAGTTGGTAGGCCTTCCGAATTTGGTTCACCCAGCAGAGCTGGTGCAGCTAACGTCTCATTGGCTAGCACAGGCTCTAGACATCCCGTCGGACAATGCAAAGATCACAGTAGAGAGCACATAGACTGGGACTACCAAGAACGGGAGAAAAAGATGGACCAAGACCGGTTCTATTCAAAGTCCTAGACTATCAAGATAAACTTCGACTATTAAATGCTTACAGGAAAAAGAAGAAACTGCTTTACCAAAACCATAGAGTCCTGATGTTCCAGGACTATTTAGCAGTGGTGACGGCTAAACGCAGACCATTTCAACCAGCCTGCAAAATGTTGATAAACAATAATATTTGTTTTGGTCTAAATTACCCGGCAACGTTGAGATTCTCATTGGCAGGGAAAAGTAGGGTCTTTACTGATCCTCAAAAGGCTTTAAGCTGCCTGCAGGAGGCTGTCAAGCCACCTTGAAAATACTGGCCACACACAGCCGGTATACATTACACACCGGAAAAAGTGGTGTCCAGATAAGTCTGGTTTGTCTGTGGGTTCATAATGTTTTCAATGCTTTTTATATTGATGTTTACAATGTTATTATTGATAAAGTTACGGGAGAGGGTGGGATGGGAAGAATTTCTTTGCAGCAAACAACAGAATCAGCCAACATTGGTGACCCAAAGGCCTACTCGCTGGGATGGGCGGGGTCCCAACTAAACTTCATAACAACATTCATATTGTTTAAGTTACCTAAAACTGGAGTAGGATAATGGCCACTGAACAAAGTGGTAGGGTGGATGAGCTGACGTCTATCCAGTGGTGCTCGTGAAATGTTTAACAGGTTAAATTCCCCAATCAAAAGGAAAAAGATCCTGAATTATCTACACCAAAAGAATTTTCATATAGTTCTCCTCCAGGAGACTCACTGGATCAGGGGTAATCATCCGTCACTTCGTAATAAAAAATTTACGTTATGTGCTGAAGCATCATATTCCAAGAAACAACGGGGGGTGGTCATCCTAATCAATAATAATATCAGTTATGAGGTGGTGGATGTAGTGGCGGACCCAGTAGGTAGATATGTATGCGTTAATCTTATAATTGAGGGGACACCATAAGAGTGGTTAATATTTACGAACCGAATATGCCAGACACCTAATTCCAGACCTCTATACTAGAACAGATAGCAGAGCGGGGTACACACTCATTGATTGTTGGGGGGGGGACTTTAATGAAATATATGATAACGTTATGGATTCATCCAACCCACAACAACCAAAAACACGGACACCGGGAAAATTGTTGCGGTCTCTATTGAGTGGTTTAGACCTAGTAGATGCTTGGAGGACACAGCACCCATTGGAGAGAGACTTCTCACACTTTTCACATGCCCAAGACTCCCACGCCAGGATAGATTACTGGCTTATAAGTTCTGCACTGATGTCGTTGGTTCAACGAACAAAAATTTTAGACATATATATTTCTGACCATGCACTGATCACTATGCATATCCAACTAAGACAACCCATCAAATTTAACAAGAAATGGAGTTTCCCCTTGTACTTATTTACGTCTGAAGACTTTAAAAATTATCTCCATCTGGAATGGAACAATTTTAAAAACAACAATATAGAACATATAGCAACACCCCAACTCTTTTGGGATACCTCCAAAGCGGTCATGAGAGGCCATATTATATCTTATGTGAGTAATAAAAAGAAAAATTTAAGGAAAAAATTTTTGGAATCACAATCACAGAGGCATACAAACAATTTAAAACCAATAATACGCCACTCACAAAAAAGAAATACCTAGAGACAAAAGAAGCGGCAGAGGTTCCAGCTCATGAAAGAGCGGCATATGGTGTAGATTTTCAGAAACAGAAATATTTTAGATGGAGAAACAAACCAGGGAAACCATATCGCAAAGCGACCAGAGTCCATAAAATCTTAAATAAACAAGGTGTAACCCAGACTACTGACGAGGGAATTAATCGGGAGTTTAAGTCATTCTTTGAGACACTCTATAGGGCAGAACCGAGGGAAACGGATGCCATCTCTGACTTTCTAACACCTGAGATGGTCCCCAGACTTACGGAAGAGCAGAGACGACTACTTAATTGCAGGGTGACAGTAGCGGAGGTGATATAGACCATCAGTACATTGAAGACCTCTAAGGGACCTGGTCCAGATGGGTATAGTAATGAATATTACAGATTCATGGGGGGAGTGATTGGCCCACACCTATGTGAAATTTTTAACCGACTGATTGAGGGGGAGCGTGCTCCAGACGAGTTCACAGATGCGGACATATTAGTACTCCCAAAACCAGGCAAAAACCCATTGAAAGTGGAGGGCTATAGACCGATCTCACTGTTAAACTCAGACTTTAAAATATTCACAAAACTACTAGCAGAGTTCAAAAGATACTTCCCTCAATCATTTCACCCCAATAAATCATCTTTGTCCACGGTAAATCTATCACATACAATATACGTACAGCACTGGGAGTAATTTCATACGGGATTGGGGAGATAAGTGGGCAATGGTGGCTAGCCTGGATGCCGATAAAGCATTTGATCGAGTGTCATGGGATTACTTATTTGAAGTTCTGGTCCATGGTTTTGTAATGCTATTAAAAGCATTTACAGTGCACCGATGTCCAGGCTGGCCATAAACGGTACTTTTACATCACCCTTTCAGGTCCAAAGAGGCACAAGACAAGTATGCCCGATGTCGCCCTTACTGTTTAATCTAGCCTTAGACCCACCAATTAAAACCTAACAGAACCTTACAGAACTCAATGGTATATAAGGGCATAAAAATTGAAGAGGTACCCTACAAAATAGCAGCCTTTGCGGGTGATATCCTATTGTTTATCTCCAACCCTGAGATTGAAATCCCAGTGATAATGGAAATCATAGGAAAATACAGTAGATGCTCTGGTTTTAAAATATATTACAACAAATCAGAAGCTCTGGCTCTCGGGGAGAAGGGGAAAATAACTGGGGCTATCCCCTTCAAATGGAGTTCATCTTCCATAAAGTATCTGGGTGTCCATATTCCAGCGGATTTATCCACACTATATACAATAAACATAAAACCCCTTATGGCATCAATACTTCAATTATTAACATCTTGGAAACACTTAACGCTATCTTTTTCAGGGCGCAGTCACTTAATTAAAATGGTTATATTCCCTAAATTAATGTACCGTATTTACTTGTGTATAAGCCGACCCGTGTATAAGCCGACCCCCCTACTTTTGGCCCCAAAACCTGGGAAAATCTATTGACTCGTGTATAAGCCGAGGGTGGACCCCAGCACAGGTATACAGCCCCCAGCAGTGTGGTATACAGCAGCCCCAGAGGTATATACAGCAGCCCCAGTGGTAGTATACAGCAGCAGCCCCAGTGGAATTTACAGCAGCAGCCCCAGTGGTAGTATATACGCAGCCCCAGTAGTATATACAGCCCCAGTGGTATATACAGCCCCAGTGGTAGTATACACGCAGCCCCAGTAATATATACAGCCCCAGTGGTAGTATACACGCAGCCCCAGTAGTATATACAGCCCCAGTGGTATATACAGCCCCAGTGGTAGTATACACGCAGCCCCAGTAGTATATACAGCCCCAGTGGTAGTATACACGCAGCCCCAGTAGTATATACAGCCCCAGTGGTATATACAGCCCCAGTGGTAGTATACACGCAGCCCCAGTAGTATATACAGCCCCAGTGGTATATACAGCCCCAGTGGTAGTATACACGCAGCCACAGTAGTATATACAGCCCCAGTGGTAGTATACACGCAGCCCCAGTAGTATATACAACCCCAGTGGTAGTATACACACAGCCCCAGTAGTATATACAGCCCCAGTGGTAGTATACACGCAGCCCCAGTAGTATATACAGCCCCAGTGGTAGTATACACGCAGCCCCAGTAGTATATACAGCCCCAGTGGTAGTATACAGGGCCCCAACAGGGCCCCCCTCATAGTTTGGCGCCCCCACCTCACATGATGGCCCCCCCGCATGCAGCGCTGTGCATATACATTACCAGGATATCAGCTGTCACCCTCCGGTGGCGGATCACGGCTCCTGGGCTCCGGGCACCATCTTCCTCTGTGTCTTCCTGCTTTGTGGCCGCCGGGCTCATCGCGATGACGTCATCGCGACGCCAGCCGGTCACATGACAAGCAGGAAGACACAGAGGAAGATGGAGCCCGGAGCCCAGGAGCCGCGATCCGCCACTGGAGGGTGACAGCTGATATCCTGGTAATGTATATGCGCAGCGCTGCATGCGGGGGGGGCCATCATGTGAGGTGGGGGCGCCAAACTTTGAGGGGGGCCTGTATGACTCGCGTATAAGCCGAGGGGGGGACTTTTCAGCCCAATTTTTGGGCTGAAAAACTCGGCTTATACGCGAGTATATACGGTATGTGTTCCAAACACTACCTTTATTATTATGCAAGGAAGATATACACGCATTAAATAAGTCATTTAGGACATTTATATGGGGCACGGGGAAGAGATCAAAAATTGGGCTGACGAAGCTGCAGGCTCGAAGAGAAGAGTGAGGTATACATTTCCCAGATATAGGACGATATAACCTGGCAGCGAACTTAAGATAATAATAATGATAATAATATTATTTATTCATTTATCAAGATCACAATCTCATTTGTTCAGATGCATTCCCAATTGAAGCATACAATTCATTTATATAGCGCTATTAATTCCATAGCACTTTACATACATCAGTAATGCTGTCTCTCTTGGAGCTCACAATCTAAACATCCTATCAGTATGTCTTTATTTACATTATTGACTGGATGAGAGGGTCATCACACTAAACTAATGTAGAACTGGACCAGGCACTTAATCCGCATATCTCATTGACGGCACTGATGCATCTAGGTAATGAAAAACTCCCCAATAACTTGGACTAATTCCCGACTATATGGCAAATGACTCACCGTAGCTGGGTTCTGCACGTCGCAGGCGTTGACTCTCCTTGTCACGGAACCGCGCCTGCGGCTGTGGGGCCCGGTGGTCCAGATCAATAGGGGGGATGGCTGAACAGTAAGGGGATAATTGTCTTCGTGACGCCACCTGCGGGTAACTTCGGTAACACTGCTGTTAGGCTCAGGAATCAGACACAGACACTCCAAAGTCTTTTAGGTACCTTTACTGGTGGTAATCAGGTATGCCAGACCGGGATAGTGAAGTCAGCACTCCTAGAGGTTCACAGCAAGCAGTTAGTGTAGGCTTCCTTTCTCTGTCTTCTAAGGCTAAGGTCGGGTGGATGTGGAATCCAGCCGGACCGGGCAGTATGTTCAATGGAACGGATTTCACCTGGGTAGCTGCACTGAGGGCACTGTAAAAGGGTGATGATAATTCTATCTTCTTGCCTGGGGTCTCGTTGGTAGGTGCGGCAGGTGAACAGGGGGCTAGACTCCCTGTGAAGTATGCTGGTTCTCTGTGGTAGCTATGTAGTTCCCACAGCTTCGGTTCCAGTAACCGGTGGATAAGGGAGAGAGTTATGATCACTCTGGTGTCCCTGAGAGGTGCTTCTCCTTTTCCTCTTACCCCAATTCCAAGGGTCTCCTCACTTTGCTGGATAGGCTGGTTGGGCCTAGTGTGTGTCTCATAAGCCAGAGATTACACACAACCTGCAGCTCTCCTAGCGTCTGCACACTCTGGTGTTTCTCCCTCCAAGACCCTATATATAGGGGGACTGGCTCAAAGTGACCAGTGGAGCTCCCCTTAGAGGCTCGGGGTGAAACCAGGTGTTCTAAGGTGTTGTTGGTGTTTTGTGTGAGTGATGCTTGCTGTTAGCTCCATTCATGCCCCAAGGAGTTCTGTGGTGCCCAACAGGTGCCAGGGTGCCACACAAACAATAAAGACTTGGAGGAAATCTAGGAAAATGAGTGGAGTGGAAGCTGGGAAGTCACCATTCATGCCATTTCTAGATAATCCAGACTTTCTGGGAGGAAAACCGCCCCAATATATAAAGAGATGGCAGGACAGGGTTGTGCTATGGCGGTAAATTTAATGGACAATAAATTTTCCATACTAACAAATTACTAGGCAAAACATTGCTTCCCAATATTTACAAATAGACCATTCCTATTTTTACAGGCAAGAAGTTTAGCTCAAAAAGGCAAACCAGATAGCCAAATAAGACCTGGAGGTCATAGGATGAATGGCTTTCTCAGAAAAGTTATGGCACAGCCAGTGTCGACTAGTTGCTTCTATACATTATTAAGGAGAGAGTGGTCATGGGAGGGGATAACCAAAGGACCAGCAAAATGGGCGACGGAACTTAAAGAAGTGACGATTGAAGACATAGTGAGAGCCACTGACAGACAAAGACAAGTCGTGGGGTCCAGCAGTTACACGGACATGGCTATGTTAATCCTACATAGAGCATATATTACACCACTTATTAAATCCAAAATGATACCAAGGGAAAGATTTAGATGTGCAAAGTGTAATGCAGAAAATACAGATATTCTACATCATCTGTGGGAGTGTGAGAAAATCAATAGACTTTGGAAATCAACTTATGATGAAATTAAAAGGGTATGTATTTGGCGCCTCGCAACGAGTGCATAACAGGAGTGTACTGCAGCCCACATAGCAGCAGCAGTATTCTCTGACTAAGCAATGACATGGTTAAAACTCAGAGCTCCATACCCTACATGCACATCAGAATAGAGGGCCAATAAGGTCCTGGTGGACGGAGTGTAGCGGTAGTGTGTAGTAGAGAACTTAGGGAGAGGAGAAGAGAAGAAGAACGTTCTGCAACGTAGGAGAGGGGGTCTGCACAGTTCCGTGCAGCCCCCTGGCCATCACCACCGGTTGGGCGCCATTGCTCCGGTGCCTCAACAACCGGTCTCTGGGCAAACATATACGGGCCAAAACATCCCCGTGCCCATCTACAACCGGATTACTGGTTCCAAAGCTGGGAGTCATTTATCACTGCCATGCAAACCAGGAGTGGAGGACCGCTCTACAGGAGCACCCCACCACCGCCGCACACAGAGTTGTCTTGCCAGCGGAGTACCCACCAAAAGGACCCAAGGCTCCCCACACAATCCGGTCAGAATTCACCGGTAGGGAAATTGAAGCAGCCTCCTTGTACCCGATCTGGCACCCCAAGGCGACAACGGCAACACAAACTAGCTTAGAATGGATGAACACCGCGGAGCTCTGAGACAATACCGGTCATTGCTAAGTCCACCCGGTCCGTTACCCGTTAACTGTATGCCATGTACTGCCTGCTGGTTACAGTAAAGTACCCGTTACAGAGACTTTCAGTGTCCGTGCCTGTTTACAGAACTGTCCATCTCCGCAAGTAGAAGGTAACCGCAGATGCCTCACAACATCTTGTGCAGCTCCTGGCTCCGGGGACTCCCCTCTCATCCTGTGGGGAGCGTTCCATCTTGCTGCATCCCATCCCCCGGAGGCCCAAGCAGCGCCGGTGGACATCACCGGAACACTCACAGGTGGCGTCACGACTTGAAACAACCTTTTAAATCTGTTCAGCTAGCACTTTTGAATCTGGACCACACCGGTTCCCACAGCCGCAGGCGCGGTTCCGTGACAGGAGGAAAACAAACGCCTGCCCTGTGCAGCCCCGGCTACGGTAGGTCGAGATATGTGGAGCGCGGTTCCCATTGACCCCACAATGAGCAATTATTAATATCCTAGATGAAAACTCAAACACACTCCCCAAATAAATAAAAGTCTTGTAAATAATGTGGGCATCAGCAGTCAGGAAAGGTATGTTACAACAATGGCTAAGTCCAGAATCACCGACCAGGACCGTGATACAATCCAAGCTAATGTTTCTGTTTCGTATGGACTGTCTGAACACTCTGACTGATAAAGAAAACATTAAGGAGAAATTCTTGACTACTTGGTCGATGCTTCTACCAACAATACCCGAAGAGATGAAAAACCAACTTAAGAGTCAGTTTGAAAACACCCGATGGTACTTATTAGAAAGAATAATCCAATACCATAAAAATAGTTATCAACGCTGCAGAGAGTGGGAAAGGGGGGTTCGGGGAGGAAAAGGGGACTTAAGTAAGATATGGTTTAATTTACATCAATGTCTTCTTCATTTTGTATAGTAACTTTCTATATGTTTATATATGAATATGAAGCACGAGATCTTTTTTTTTCTTTTTTTTTTGGAAATGTTAAACCTTAATGTATGTTACTAAAATTCAATAAAATATGTTTAAAAAAAAAAAAGTGAAACACATATATTATATAGAGTCAGTACAATCAGAGTGATTTATTTCAAGTGTTTATTTATGTTAATATTGATGATTATGGCTTACAGCCAATGAAAACCCAAAAGTCATTATCTCAGAAAATTAAAGTAGGGGGATGAAGGGTTAAAAACTGCACTGCTGTATTCCATAAGACATCAAAGGGTGAATAGAATATTGATTTATTAGTCAGTGCGTTTCAGGGCTCCCAGAAATACCCAGAAACATGGCAATATTAAATTGATTTTGGATGATATTCTAATTCCTTGAGATGCACTAGTGTATATATATATATATATATATATATTGTGAGGTAGCAACCGGGGAACCCGCTTGCATAACGACAAAACACGTGTTTATAAGTTTAACCAATGTCTACCCGTTTATTTTCACATATTAATAGCATAACCCGGGTAGCATGTTTGACACATATCACATTGATTAAAAACACCATACATAAATACACCATACATTTACATATAACATTACATAATACATATATTGCACATAGCGCTTATAGTAACCCGGGACCTGTAACCATCTCTCTGTCCCCATTGGAGCTCTACTAACAGCTCCCGTGGTGGCTACGGCCTCCGGCCTATATACATTTCACATACATTTAACATCAAGTACCATGTCAACGGGCCCCATGGGTCCCAATGGCGGAACCAGCCGCCTGGCTCTATTTCCCCAGCTTCATACTACCCCGGACTCAGGACTCCAGCCTGACCGGGTTCTTACATACAATATGTGATCCATCCTATAAGCCACCATGGACCACACACGTCCTTTCACTCGCTCACAGCCCATCATACACATCCATGGACTATGGCTCCTCTGGGCTCAGAACAGGGATTGGCAAACCCTAGTAACCTGTGGGGTGAACCACACGTTACCCAGTACGGGAGCCCTTCTAACCCCTGCTTCTGACCTCTCGTACACACATTCCGGTTCATCAGGTCCTTTAACTGAGTACTCCGACTCGGACCCAAAGGCGGTCTATGCCCGCCTGGCACACTACATAAAATCGCCTCCCAAAGGGCTACATTCAATCGCCTCCCAAAGGGCTACATACAATCCGATTCATCAGGTCCTTTAACTGAGTACTCCGACTCGGACCCAAAGGTGGTCTATGCCCGCCTAGCACACTACATAAAATCGCCTCCCGAAGGGCTACATACAATCCGGTTCATCAGGACCTTTAACTGACTCCACTGAGTCGGTCCCAAGGGCGGTCTATGCCCGCCTGGCACACTTCATACATCGGCCCCTATAGGGCTACATTCACTCGCTGGGTCTTTTAAAAAGCCATACAGTACTTATAAGGTTTAACAGGTCCTTCACTGGACCTAATGGCGGCTACACTCGCCTAGCATGATTTACACGCAAGGTGCACAGTTCACACAATCATTCAGGAACTGCTTTCTTACCGGGCACGGATCCGGGTCTCGCTACCTGTGTCACAGGTTCCACCAGGCATCCCCACGGGCCCCTTCCCGGACGTGAGGTGAACCACGCCCGGACCAGCGTCCACGGGTCAACCACGGCTTCCCCTTCCAGGTGCGGACACGACCCCGGACCTCGGCACCGGCATGGAGCTAGCATGCTCCCTTCACCATCGCAACATGGCGGCATGGACTCGCACTCCCAGTCCTTCACACAGACTGGCTCTGCTCAGCTCTCTGGCTGGTAATCAGCCCACATGTACTCAGGCTGATGTCTGGCTGAGAAAGGATCTCTCAATCACTCAGCTGGCTGCCTCTTATCGTGCCAGCCACTCCCACGTGGACACACCCCCTTAGCTGCCGGTAATCAGCCTTTCACACAGCTCAGGTTAACTCCCTGTGTTCCGGGTTGTCAACACTCAGCCCTTATTCCTTAGGGACTCCTCGATCTCATCCCACTCTCACTGCCGCTCATTAGTAACATGAAACCTTGTGTTCACAGTTGGTTCACACAGCATTATCACAGTCAAACCGGCCAGTGTGCACAGGATCATACCTTGATCCTGCATGTGATGCGCCCTGGCCATGAGGATCATGCCGGCGGTGCCTCGCAATATATATATATACAGTCATGGCCAAACGTTTTGAGAATGATACCAAAATTTTATTTTCACGATCTGCTGCCCTCAGGTTTTTATTTGTGTTTGTCTGATGTTTATATCACATACAGAAATATAATTGCAATCATATTATGAGCACCAAAAGGTGATATTGACAGTTAGAATGAGTTAATGCAGCAAGTCAATATTTGCATTGTTGACCCTTCTTCTTCAGGACCTCTGCAATTCTCCCTGGCTGCTCTCAATCAACTTCTGGACCAAATCCTGACTGATAGCAGTCCATTCTTGCATAATCAATGCTTGCATTTTGTCAGAATTTGTTGGTTTTTGTTTGTCCACCCGTCTCTTGATGATTGACCACAAGTTCTCAATGGGATTAAGATCTGGGGAGTTTCCAGGCCATGGACCCAAAATCTCTATGTTTTGTTCCCTGAGCCATTTAGTTATCACCTTTGCTTTATGGCAAGGTGCTCCATCATGCTGGAAAAGGCATTGTTGGGCGCCAAACTGCTCTTGGACGGTTGGGAGAAGTTGCTCTTGGAGGACATTCTGGTACCATTCTTTATTCATGGCTGTGTTTTTAGGCAAGACTGTGAGTGAGCCGATTCCCTTGGCTGAGAAGCAACCCCACACATGAATGGTTTCAGGATGCTTTACAGTTGGCATGAGACAAGACTGGTGGTAGCGCTCACCTCTTCTTCTCCGAATAAGCTGTTTTCCAGATGTCCCAAACAATCGAAAAGGGGATTCATCAGAGAAAATGACTTTACCCCAGTCCTTAGCAGTCCACTCCCTGTACCTTTTGCAGAATATCAGTCGGTCCCTGATGTTTTTTCTGGAGAGAAGTGGCTTCTTTGCTGCCCTCCTTGAAACCAGGCCTTGCTCAAAGAGTCTCCGCCTCACAGTGGTTGCAGAAGCACTCACACCAGCCTGCTGCCATTCCTGAGCAAGCTCGGCACTGCTGGTAGTCCGATCCCACAGCTGAAACAGTTTTAAGATACGGTCCTGGCGCTTGCTGGTCTTTCTTGGGCGCCCTGGAGCCTTTTTGACAACAATGGAAGCTCTCTCCTTGAAGTTCTTGATGATGCGATAGATTGTTGACTGAGGTGCAATCTTTCTAGCTGCGATACTCTTCCCTATTAGGCCATTTTTGTGCAGTGCAATGATGGCTGCACGTGTTTCTTTAGAGATAACCATGGTTAACTGAAGAGAAACAATGATACCAAGCACCAGCCTCCTTTAAAAGTATCCAGTGGTGTCATTCTTACTTAATCATGACTGACTGATCGCCAGCCCTGTCCTCATCAACACCCACACCTGTGTTAATGGAACAATCACTAAAACGATGTTAGCTGCTACTTTTCAGGCAGGACTGCAATGATGTTGAAATGTGCTTTGGGGGTTAAAGTTCATTTTCTGGGCAAATATTGACTTTGCAAGTAATTGCTGTTAAGCTGATCACTCTTTATGACATTCTGGAGTATATGCAAATTGCCATTAGAAAAACTGAAGCAGTAGACTTTGTTAAAATTAATATTTGTATCATTCTCAAAACTTTTGGCCATGACGATATATATATATATACATATATATATATATATATTGTGGTGATGTGGCCCCTGGCCGGGTGCATCACACGGGTTATCAATGCAGGTCTCTGTTCACATGGGCCGGTTTTCCTGATTGTGTGTGCTGTGTGAAATCTGTCCAGTGTACAGGGGGTTAACAGCTGAAGGGTTTTCATGCGCTGAGTGAACAGCTGAGTGTGAGTGCTGAAGCTCTGCGAGATTCATGAGCCTAATGTGCGGCTGTGTCTGAACCTGTGTATAAGTGCTTTGCTGGGCTAAACCTGAATGGTGCACAGGGGGTTAATTACATCTCAGGTCTGTGTGTGAGTGAAGATGTGCTGATTGACTCACTGTGTTGCAGCTGTGAGTGAGCAGCCTGGATAAGAACCTGCCAGGTGTCTGAGTGAGGGAAGGACGATGGGAGTCAGAAGTCCAGACCACTGCCATGTGAGGAGGTGCTGGAAGTGATCCATCCCCGGTAGTGGAAGTGATGGGAGCCTGCCAGCTCCATGCTGGTGGCACGTGATGTGTGCATGCCAGCCACTGTCCAGGACCGAGGATGGCTCAAGGGCCAGGCGGTCAGATGTGCGGTGTGAGAGACCGAGTACGGCTCAAGAGCCAGGCGGTCACAGCCGACTTTGGGACTGACTGAGTGAGTCATGATATGGTCCCGTTGATCCAGATGTAAGTGTCCCGGATCCCGGTGGATCCGTGGAGGTCTTGTGTGTACTGAGTGACAGGGTTCCTGGTACTATTGTGGACCCTGAGTATGTAGCATATTGGTTTATGTAAAAATGCCATGAATGCTGTGTCATGCGTGAGTCATAATGGTTCATGAAAAAGTGCCATGTGTGATGACTCGTGTGCACTAGGATGGGGAATGATCCCTGTCAGGGTGATAGACGGTGATAGCCGTCTTTAGAACCAGACTGAGGTCCGCAAGGGTCGGTGGGTGACGCCTTGAAGTTCTGGGGAAAACGTATGTGAATGTCCTGTAATGTAATGTCATATGGGAATGTCATATAATGCAATGTAAGGATATGCATATTATATGTGAAAATGGAAATACAGTGTTATGGTTTATGAAAGCGGTTTATGACAGAAATTAATAAATCCGCTGGTTATGTTACGTTGAAATGTAGTCGCTGCTGTCATTTTCTCCGTGCCAAGCGGGTTCCCCTGGGGCGCTACCTCACAATATATATATATATATATATATATATATATATATATAATATATATACATATATATATTTATATATACTAATGATACCATTGGAAGCCATTGGCACAATTAGTCTGCAATTGTATACATTAATGAACACCTATGATGCAGAGAAAAAATATAAATTTAATAATTTTGTGATTCAAATATTAATATTATTTTAAAAATATGAAGTGCGATTTATAGCTTGAAATTACATCATAATTCATACAAACTAATTGTAAAAAGTAAGCTCACAATATGACCATATTAAATGTATATAAAATATATTCAATTCAATTATAAAATTGAAGCGACCCAAAAGAACAATGTATAATTAGAGATAAGGTTATTAGATTTTTTCAGTATTGATAGTCAACCTTTCCGGGTGCAATGTGCCCATTTTAAATATCCAATAAGACTCTAAAATTAATTTTCCAATCTATCTGGGTGAGAATCCGGGATGTGATTGATAATAACAAGCCTCAATGAATCGGGGTTTTATTCTGTTCCATTGAAAAGTGTCTGGAGACGCTGTGGATTTATATTCCCTCTTTAATATTATGCCTACAGCTGCATCTCAATGAATTAGAATATCATCAAAAAGTTAATTTATTTCAGTAATTCAATACATAAAGTGAAACGCATATATTATATAGAGTCATTACACACAGAGTGATCTATTTCAAGTGTTTATTTTTGTTAATGTTGATGATTATGGCTTACAGCTAATGAAACCTCAAAAGTCATTATCTCAGAAAATTAAAGTAGGGAGGATGAAGGGTCTGAGAGATAAAATATTTCCTAAATAAGTATCAAAGGCTTCACCTTGTGTGGTTGTGAGAGTCACAACCACTATAAAAGCAGATCACGGCTGCTGCAGTCCCCAGCGTGGTGCATATAGAGGAGGGAGGATGAAGGGTCTGAGGGATAAAATATGACCTAAAGAAATATCAGAGGCTTCACCTTTAAGTATTGAATTACTGAATAAATGATCTTTTTGATGATATTCTAATTCATTGAGATGCAGCTGTATATGTATTCAGGCATTTTGTCATTTACATCACACACATCTCCCATGTCCACATCTATAGACTCCTACATTGGTGGATATGGAAGGGTTTTTTATGATTGCATGATTAATTTTTGAGCTGTTGCTTGGAGCAACTAAATTATTTAGAATTAAATTCCTCCTAAAAATAACAGAATCTTGTTTAGGTAATTGTGACGATAAAATGGGGCCACAATTTAAAATGTGCAGTGTATATTAATAATTTGTCTACCATTCCTATGTGACCTATTGGATAGAGTCATAAGACTTATTGTTTTTACTTGCACTATCCTTGTATTCACCCATTGTCTTTAAACAATCGTCGTGTTCCAGTTTTTCTCAAATGCCTCTACTAGTAAGTGCTGGGGATAGCCAGTGGCGTAACCTGAAGCTCATGGGCCCCGATGCAAAAGCTCCAACGGGGCCCCCAATTATTACAAATCTTTAATAGCATTAGTCTGTTTCTATAGGCCAGAGGGACTTTTGCGGCCCCCTAGGCTCCAGGGCCCGGGTGTGATTGCATCCCCTCTAACTATTGTAGTTACGCCCCTGGGGATAGCCCTATTCTGAAAATCTATCTTGAGTATTATTGCTTCCTGAACAAAATCTGACTGACGTGTGCAATGTTTCCAAACACGCCAGTATTGCCCATAAGGAATATTACGTATCCATCTGGGCAGATGACCACTAGAGAACTCCAGATAACTATTAACATCCACTTTTTGGAAAAGAGTGGATGTACTAATATTTACGGCTTCCTTTTTCATAATGGTAAGATCAAAAATTGGATCTGGTTTGATGAACTGGTAGTAGTAAAGAATAGACCCCATGGATATTTATTTAGATTAAGAACAAATTCATTTACTTCTTGTAGGGTCTCTTCCCAGATCAAAAAGACATTAATCTGTAAAGCGCTTAAAAAAATGGATATGACCCATTGGTGGAAGGGCCTATGCAATGAAAAGGGACTCGAAACGCCCCATGAACAAATTAACTTAACTTGGGGTGAATCTGGTCCCCATCGCGCAGCACCGCACCTGTCGTTAAATTGAATCCTCTAAAGTAAAAGTATTGTGGTGTCATATAAATTCTATGCAATCTATTATAAATTGCTTTTGAGAAGGGGAAAGAGCAGCATCACCAGCAAAATAGTGATTGATACTCTCTATACCCAAAATATGTTTAATAGAACATATAGTTCTATAGAGTATAGAACAGTGATGGCGAACCTTTCTGAGCCGAGTGCCCAAACCGCAACCCAAAACGAAATTATTTATGGCAAAGTGCCAACACGATAATATAACCTAAATTGCAGCAGTGGTAATCATAAGCGCTGCACAGGGGGGAGAGCAAGCGGTTGCCTTCTCTCTTCCCTGTGCAGTGCTTGTAGTCCTGAAACATTGATGATCAATTCAATTATTTTAACAATTAATTGATTTTAAACTTACCTTTGCAGTCTTCTCTTCTCTTCGGCAGTGGTCAGACAGCTCATGTGTACTGCACATTGAAGCTGAGCCGCTGCCACTGCCCTTTCTAGAAACAGCAAGTGGATTGATCTGTATGGAAAAAATGCAGAATATTAGACAGATAGAAGATAGATTTTGTCATGGAATGCAAGCAGATTTCATGCTGAAATCCTGGTCCCTTTCCTTGCAGTAATGTGCTCCATCCTGACCCTCTCCTTGCAGTAATGTGCTCCATCCTGACCCTCTCCTTGTACCTATGTGCTCCATCCTGACCCTCTCCTTGCAGTAATGTGCTCCATCCTGACCCTCTCCTTGCAGTAATATGCTCCATCCCGACCCTCTCTTTGCAGTTATGTGCTCCATCCTGATCTTCTCCTTGTAGTAATGTGCTCCATCCTGACCCTCTGTTTGCAGTTAGGTGCTCCATCCTGATCTTCTCCTTGTAGTAATGTGCTCCATCCTGATCTTCTCCTTGTAGCTATGTGCTCCATCCTGATCCTCTCCTTGTAGTTACATGCTCCATCCTGACCCTCTCCTTCTAACTATGTTCTCCATCCTAATCCTCTCCTTCTAGCTATGTGCTCCATTCTGATCCTCTCCTTCTAGCTATGTGCTCCATTCTGATCCTCTCCTAGCTATATGATCCATCCTGACCATCTCCATGCATTTATGGTCCCATCCTGACCCTCTCCTTGCAGTTGTGCTCCATCCTGACCCTCTCCTGGCAGTAATGTTCCTATCCTGACCCCCTTCTTGTAGTAATGTCTTTATCCTTATCACCTTGTAGTATGCCCCATCCTTGTCCCCTTCGGTAATGTCCCATCCTTGTCCCTTGTGGTAATGTCCCCATCCTGCCCCTATCATGTAGTAATGCCCCATCTTGCTGTAATGCCCTATCCTTGTCCCCTTGCAGCAATATGCCCCATCCTGCAGTAATATGCCACATTCTTGTCCCCTTGCAGTAATATGCCCCATCCTGCAGTAATGCCCTAGCCTTCTCCCCTTGCAGTAATATGCCCATCCGTGTCCCCTTGAAGTAATATGCCCCATCCTGCAGTAATGTATTTCATCCTTGTCCACTTGCCATTAATATGCCCCACCCTTATTCCTTTGCAGTAATATGCCCCATCCTGCACTAATGTGCCTCATCCTTGGCCCTATGCAGTAATATGCCCCATCCAGCAGTAATGTGCCCCATCCTTGTCCCCATCACATATTAATCTGCCACATCCTGCCCACATCACATAGTAATATGCCCCATCAGCCCCATTAAATATTATGCCCCATCAGCCCCATCACATAATAATATGCCCCATCAGCCCCATCACATAATAATATGCCCCATCAGCCCCCATCACAATAATATGCCCCATCACATAATATGCCCCATCCTGCCCCGTTACTATTGCCCCATCCTGCCCCATCCCATAATAATCTGCCCCATCGCATAATAATATGCCCCATCCTGCCCCCATCACATAATAATATGCCCCATCCTGCCCCATCACATAATAATATGCCCCATCCTGCCCCCATCACATAATAATATGCCCCATCCTGCCCATCACATAATAATATGCCCCATCCTGCCCCATCGCATAATAATATGCCCCATCCTGCCCCCAGCACAGAGTAATATGCCCCATCCTGCCCCCAGCACAGAGTAATATGCCCATTCTGCCCCCCCTTAGTAATGCCCCGTCCTGCCCCCAGCACAGAGTAATATGCCCATTCTGCCCCCCCCTTAGTAATGCCCCGTCCTGCCCCCAGCACAGAGTAATATGCCCATTCTGCCCCCCCTTAGTAATGCCCCGTCCTGCCCCCAGCACAGAGTAATATGTCCATTCTGCCCCCCCCCCTTAGTAATGCCCCGTCCTGCCCCCAGCACAGAGTAATATGCCCCATTCTGCCCCCCCTTAGTAATGCCCTGTCCTGCCCCCAGCAAAGAGTAATATGCCCATTCTGCCCCCCTTAATAATGCCCCGTCCTGCCCCCAGCACAGAGTAATATGCCCATTCTGCCCCCCTTAGTAATGCCCCGTCCTGCCCCCAGCACAGAGTAATATGCCCATTCTGCCCCCCCTTAGTAATGCCCCGTCCTGCCCCCAGCACAGAGTAATATGCCCATTCTGCCCCCCCTTAGTAATGCCCCCCCAGGACCCCGTTCCTTGCCCCCAGCACAGAGTAATATGCCCATTCTGCCCCCCCCTTAGTAATGCCCCGTCCTGCCCCCAGCACAGAGTAATATGCCCCATTCTGCCCCCCCTTAGAAATGCCCCGTCCTGCCCCCAGCAAAGAGTAATATGCCCATTCTGCCCCCCCTTAATAATGCCCCGTCCTGCCCCCAGCACAGAGTAATATGCCCATTCTGCCCCCCCCCTTAGTAATGCCCCGTCCTGCCCCCAGCACAGAGTAATATGCCCATTCTGCCCCCCCTTAGTAATGCCCCGTCCTGCCCCCAGCACAGAGTAATATGCCCATTCTGCCCCCCCCTTAGTAATGCCCCGTCCTGCCCCCAGCACAGAGTAATATGCCCCATTCTGCCCCCCCTTAGAAATGCCCCGTCCTGCCCCCAGCAAAGAGTAATATGCCCATTCTGCCCCCCCTTAATAATGCCCCGTCCTGCCCCCAGCACAGAGTAATATGCCCATTCTGCCCCCCCCTTAGTAATGCCCCGTCCTGCCCCCAGCACAGAGTAATATGCCCATTCTGCCCCCCTTAGTAATGCCCCATCCTGCCCCCAGCACAGAGTAATATGCCCATTCTGCCCCCCCTTAGTAATGCCCCGTCCTGCCCCCAGCACAGAGTAATATGCCCATTCTGCCCCCCCCCCGCCGGGCGCGTCACATGACCGCTGTCACATGATGCTGGCCGGGAGGGCGGGCTAGGAAGTGTCAGAGAGAGGAGAAATGTCTCCTCTGCTCTGACACAGCTTTGAACTGCCGGCGCCGCAGCGCGCGCTGGCAGATCAAAGCGGCAGTGTAGTGGCGAGGCCACGTGCCAGGGGAAGTGGCTCTGCGTGCCACCCCGGGCACGCGTTCCATAGGTTCGCCATCACTGGTATAGAATGTTGACTTCAAGAGTGAAGAAAATGCACTTTGGTAGGGGGGAGTTCTTTTAAAATAATGATAATTTCAATGCTTTTAATAATAATTTATTTATTATTTTGCAATGTTTTAATTGCACATCTCTCTTCTCATGTAAGATTATCAATAGTTTATATAGGACTGACCGAGGTTGAGTGACCCTCTTGGTCCTTGGACCACCAGACAGCAAAGTCCCAACTGCCCTCCCCAAGAGGAAGAAATTCCGGGTCACGGTGGTAATCATTGGCAACGTTGGTGGGTCCTCGAAGTTGGTTCAAAATACAGGATTGGGGATTCATTGAATATGTGTATCCCTTTATTGGATGGTTATTTGAAGGTGGTCTGGTGAGATTTGGGTGATACCTGATGATGGAATGTCGTGTACATCTCAATGGAAGACAACCTCTTCCCTGGCTCCTGAGCAGGTGAACGCGGCTAAAAGTAAGTCTGAAGAGGGGAGGGCAATGTCATGGGAAAATCACCAGATTTTTGTAGCTTTGAGGACCTCACCAATTGTTTAAATTATGTGTTTTTCTTATGTTGTCAATAAAACAGCTGCTATGGCCATTTGTATCCAAAGAAAAATTGTTGGATTGATGTTTGAGTTTTTATTCATGGAAGTGGGTTGGGGGAACTGACGGGAAGAGGTAGAATCGGTGTTAGTGGTCAGATCGCAAGAATCGACCTTACCAGAGTCATGGGTTTAGATCAGGACCCTGGGCTGGCCATTTCATTGTTTTTGGGATCATATTTTGCTTGGCCTGTGCCATAAAACTGACACATATGGTCATACTGAGCTTTTAAAATCCTGTTAAATAGGGTATCTGCTTTTTCTAGTGTCCTTTGAAAAGCACTGCTCCTTCTGCCCCCGATCATTTTTGAATGTAGACTTTGCTTGGCCTGTGCCATAAAAATATCAACTATTATTTAATATGGTCATAGTGTGCTCCTAAATTTCTGTCAAATACAGTAGTTGCATTTTGTGCTGTCCATTACAAAGCACTGGTCCTTCTTTCCCGATCATTTTAGGGGTAACATTTTGCTTCGCCTGCACCAAAAAAGTCCCAAATATTAATATAGTCCTTGTAAGCTCTTAAAATCCTGTCAGTATTTGCCTTCTTTGGTGTCTGTTAAAAAGCACAGGTCCTTCTTCACACGATTATTTTTGGGTTCAGACTTTTCTTGGCTTGTCCATAAAAATCTCTACTATTCTCTACTGGTATTTAATATGGTCCTAGTGAGCTCTTTAAATCCTGTCAGATGCAATAGTTGCATTTTGTGCTGTCCGTTAAAAAGCATTTGTCCTTCTTTTCACGGTCATTTTTGGGGTCACATTTTGCTTGGCCTGTGCCATAAAAATCACAAACATTAATACAGCCCTAGTGAGATCCTTAAATCCTATAAAATACAGTATTTGCTTTTTCTGGTGTTTTAAAGGGAACCTGACCCCTAAAAATCAGCCCCCAGCCTATTAATACCTGTCCCTGCACCATCATTAATGTATTCTAGCCATCCCTTTGTATAAAAAATGGGTATTTCTAAAGTTTATAAAAGTGATTTTAGTACCTGCTGAACTGCGGCTTCTCAGTGCTTGAGAAGTCACACAGAGCGTTCCCTGTGGCTTCTCATCGCCACCTGTAATTCAATTATTCACGCCCCAATGGACGTGCTAGTCTATAGTGATCCTCCTTGTCCTCCTACATGGGCGGTATAGCTGGTATGACGCTAATCGTGTCATATTCGGCTATACTGACATCAGTACACCAATTTGGGTGTAGAAGACTGCGCGATGCGCATTGCGCATGTGCGAGGTTGCTTTACGTCAGCTCATCACAGATATGCTGACGTAAAGCAACCTCGCGCATGCGCAATGAGCATCATGCGGTCCTCTACACCCAAATGGGTGTACTGACGTCAGTATAGCCGGATATGACGCGATTAGCATCATACCGGCTATACCGCCATGTAGGAGGACAAGGAGGATCACTATTGACTAGCACGCCCATCGGAGCATGAATAATTGAATTACAGGCGGCGATGAGAAGCCACAGGGAACGCCCTGTGTGACTTCTCAAGTACTGAGAAGCCGCAGTTCAAAATGTACTAAAATCACTTTTATAAAGTTTATAAATGCCCATTTTTTATACAAAGGGATGGCTAGAATACATTAATGATGGTTCAGGGACAGGTATTAATAGACTGGGGGCTGATTTTTAGGGGTCAGGTTCCCTTTAAAAACCACTGGTCCTTCTATCCCCGGTCATTTTTGAGGTCACATTTTGCTTGGCCTGTGCTATAAAAATCACAAATATTAATATGGTCCTAGTGAGATCTTAATATCCTGTCAAATACAGTATTTGCCTTTTCTGGAGTCCTTTAAAAAAGCACTGGTCCTTCTGCCCCCTCTTATTCTTGGGGTAACAGTTTCCTTGGCCTGTGCCATAAAAGTCCAAATTATTAATATGTGTAAAACAAAAAGAACAGAGAGGCAGGGGATAGAAGCTTACTAACCTTATGTGGTTGTGCACCCGTACACTATTAAATAACTAATAATATTCACCCTGGCCTGCTGTTATCTTGCACCCCATTAAACTGCTTTGTTCTCATCTAAGTTGCAAAATATTAATATGTCCTAGTGAGCTCTTAAAATCCTGTCACATATAGTATTTACCTTTTGTACTGTCCATTAAAAAGCACTGGTCCTTCTGCCCCTGGTCATTTTTTGGGGTCACATTTTGCTTGGGCTGTGCCATAAAAGTCCCAAATATTAACACGGTCCTAGTAAGCTCTATAAGTCTTGTCAAATACAGTATTTGGCTTTTCTGGTGTCCTTAATAAAATCACTGGTCCTTCTGCCCCCTTTCATTTTTGGGGTAACATTTTGTTCGGCCGGTGCCATAAAAGTCACAAATATTAATATTGTCCTAGTGAGAGCTTTACATCCTGTAAAATGGAGTATCTGGCTTTTCTGCTGTCCATTAAAAAGTATTTGTCCTCTTTCCCTGGATGTTTTTGGGGTCACATTTTGCTTGGTCTGTTCCATAAAATTCCCAAATATTAATACAGTCATAGTGAGCTGTTTATATCCTAAAAAATAGAGTATTTGCCTTTTTTGGTGTTCTTAAAAAAAGCAATTGTCCCATTAACCACAGCAAGGTGACCTTAGATCTGATGGGTCCCTAACCTACTATGCCTCTCTTTCTTTGGACTTATCAAAGCCTCCATTTTTATAAATTTTTGGGGAGATGGGAGGACTTACTCCAATCAAAAGCAACCTGCCTTTGTATTTCTCAAATAGATAAAATTTACTTCTATCTATATTGATAACGGGATGGGGGACATATATACCAGGATGGGCATATATGTAATAATAATATTTTTTAAAAAATATTATTTAAATTATTATTTTTTTTTTATTATTTATATTATTAGTATTTTGAAAAAAAAAATAATTATTATAATATTTTAATGTTTTCAATTATTATTGAAATTATTTTTTACATTGTTATTATTGAAATTATTGTTGACATTATTATTATTATTTTATTTTGTACATTATTTAATTTTGTAACATTATTATTATAATTGTTTGTTTACATTATTATTATTATTGTAATTATTTTTTACATTATTATATTAATTTTTTAGATTATTATTATTATTTTCATTCAAAAGTTTAACTTGTCCCTATATTGACAGAAAAATAAAAAAGTTATGGCTCTTGGAAGAATGGGGGGGAATAATGAAAATAGACTGAAAATCGCTCTAGGGTGAAGGGGTTAAAGGGAACATCAAAAGATGCCATTAACCTGCAGTTATGGGGTTAATTGGGAGGTTAAAGTTCTAAAGCTGTTGCCATTGTACATTGATGACATCATCAGAAGTGATGTCATAGCACACTGGAATCCTCTAAGACTCCGCTCCCACCTTCTCTGGTGTCTTGTTGATTTGCTTTAGCAGTTGACAAGGACTCCTGGAGTGTGGAGGGCGATTTATCGGAGAATTACTTGTGAATTTGTGAATTAGATACTTTTCGAGTATCTGAAAGTGTTTGTGGATTCTTCTCTGAAGGTAAGATAGCGCTCCTGTGCGGGTCTGGATTAGATTATTATAAGAGGGACACATG